>PVIY010053011.1:0-14907 GCA_004026745.1 Myrmecophaga tridactyla | reverse complement strand
ATGGGAGCTTGCAGGCCATCCCAATCTCAGAGAACACTGCAGCCACCCAGGCCTCCTGCAGGGATGGGGACAGGGACAGTGGATGGGGAAGGGGAGTATCACAGGCTGCCACCAAGCCCTGGAGGCAGCTTTGCAGGCAAAGAAGCAGAAACAAAACCCCTCTTCCAATGGGCAGCCAGCCCCACCGCTGGCCTTTCCGTGGATGTCTTGAATGAAGGACAATTGACCAGGTGGTCTTTGGAAGGGGAGCTGGGGTCTGCTGTGTGCCAAGGGTGGGGCACGGGAGGCTCTGTGTGAACAGTCGGAGCGGTGGCCGCATGTGTGTGCAGGGCACAGGGGCGAGGGCTGTGAACGGGCATGGATGGCTAATTGCAAAAGTGGTTGAACTATGTGTGGTTCTGTGATTGTGTGACTGTGCTAAGCAGTGATTGTGTGACCGTGCATGGGTGTATCTGAGGGTGTGAGGTTTTATGGGTGAGTGTGTATGTGTGCATGGGTGAGCGTGAGACCCTGCGTTTGGGGAGCTGTGGGTAAGGCTTGTGATTGTGTGATTTGGGGGGTGTTCTAGTTTGCTAGCTGCGGGAATGCAACACACCAGAGACGGATTGGCTTTTAATAAAAGGGGATTTATTTTGTTGGTTCTTCAGAGGAAAGGCAGCTAACTTTCCACTGAGGTTCTTTCTTACGTGGAAGGCACGGGATGGTCTCTGCTGGTCTTCTCTCCAGGCCCCTGGGTTCCAACAACTTTCCCCGGGGTGACTTCTTTCTGCATCTCCAAAGGCCTGGGCTGAGCTGCAAGTGCTGAGATGAGGAATGCCGAGCTGCTTAGCTGTGCTATGTTGCGTTCTCTCATTTAAGCACCAGCCAATTAAGTCAAATGTCACTCATTGCAGCAGACACGCCTCCTAGCCGACTGCAGATGTAATTAGCAACAGATGAGGTTCACGTACCATTGGCTTATGTCCGCAGCAACAAGACTAGGTATGCTCACCTGGCCAAGTTGACAACTGAATCTAAGTAACACAGGGGGTGTGGTTGCATGAATAGCTGTGCGCATTTCTTGCCATTTTCCTCTCCTACCTCATCGAGAGGTTTTCCTGACGAGTTATGTACTTTTGTAATCAGGGCGCATACAATTATATGTTCAAATTTGGGCTTTGCCTGGGAATCCCACTGCAGCACCCATCAGGCCTGATGGGTGCTGGCAGACTGGTCTGGGAGGCACAGGAACCTTTCCCGTGGGCCATGTGCTTGGCTTGATGCGGCTTTGCAGCCTCTGTTGCCCTGCTCTGGCCACCCAGTGCCCACTGGGGAGGCGGCGAGGGCAGATGGGCCAAGAGGTCACCGTGGTGTCCCTGCAGTCCAGAGCAGGAGTGTAGTACAGATGGGAAAGGACCATTCAGTCACTCAACAAACATCTCCTGGGTGCCTGCTGTTATGTGCTGGGGTTTATGCATCATCTCACATTCAACTGCATAAAAGCCTTGAGGGCTATAGGTATCATTGCCCCACTTTATAGATGAGGAGACTGAGGCTGAGAGTGAGGAAGCCATTCTAAAGTTCACATGGCTCATAAGTAGCAAAGCTGAGATTTGGCCCCACAGTGGGGGGCTGGAGGGAAGGGACAGATGTTCTGGGGCCTACCTGGAGGAACAGGAGAGGGT
Organism: Myrmecophaga tridactyla; assembly: GCA_004026745.1. Classification (NCBI taxonomy): domain Eukaryota; kingdom Metazoa; phylum Chordata; class Mammalia; order Pilosa; family Myrmecophagidae; genus Myrmecophaga; species Myrmecophaga tridactyla. The sequence continues at coordinate 13,243 of PVIY010053011.1, read as the reverse complement.
CACGGCTTAGGGTTTTCATTCATTCGGGAGGGGACCACTCCCGTTGACATGGCTCTAGACCGTGGCGTCTGTGTATGGAGCTGCCCCTCTCTCGGACTATGAAGACTGCTGTGTATGCACCATTCCCACACCTCCCTGGCCAGTTGGGCGAGATGGCTTCTGGGCCTGGGTTCTAGGAAAAACGGGCCTTGGGCTGACCAAGCAAGGCAGGGCAGAAAACCGTGGCCTTGCCTCTGGACCCCGTGGTGGTTGGCGGTGAGGTAGCCTGAATGAACCTGGGAGCGGGTCTCAGGCCAGCCTGCCTAGCTTTGCCATCTCAGCTTGGCCCAACTTCTCAGTGTCCTCATCTGTAAAATGGGGATGATGACAGAGCCTATTCCTGGAGGTTGTCACCAAAATTAGCATGTTTGGAACAGGGCCAGGCTCCAGTGGGGATTTGGGCCGCTGCTGTTTTCCAGAATATTCTCTATACCAGGAAGGGTACTAGATGCCATGCCGGCCTCCCCCCACCTCCCACCCCACAAGGCCATCCCCGGACCACACCTCTTTCCTGCTCAGTTGTTCACTCATTAAGGGGGAGTAAGTTACTTTTCCCCTCCCCCCCAGCCCATTTGCACATGGGGCTCCAGGGAGGTGGGCTGTCCTGCCCCGGCCACAGAGCTCGTGTGCTTCACCCACCAGCCCTGATAAATCTTCCTCCCTCCCCTGCCCGGAGGGGATCTTAGTTCCTTTCCCCGGCCCCTTGGAGGCCCTGGTCCTTCCCGAGGGGGGCGTGAACACTCTCTCTGCACAAAGGATGCAGATGGCATGGGCCAAGTCTCCCCTAGTCCCAAACAGAGAAACCCGTTCCTGCTCAGTTATGCCTTTGGAAGGAAGTGTAGGAGCGCAGGAGAGGCTGGCGCAGGTCAATCTCTTCGTCACTTGAGCCACCCCCGATGTGGACGTGGCCAGTACAGGAGGCAGTTGGGGGAGGGTCTCAGCACATCAGTTTCCAGAGCATCTGCTGGGCACTGGCTGCCTCTCAGGAAAGATCGGACCCTGACACTGCCCTGCATCCAAGCCTTCCGGGGCTCCCCAGCCTGGATGAAGCTCGGCGGCCAGGGAGCGGCTCACCTCCCGCCTCCCCTGGCGCCTGACTCCCCGGCTCTGTTATTTCCCCCTCTCAGGAGCATCTCGTGCCCCACAGATAATTCGTGTAATAACGTTTCTAAACACCTGCAGTTTGCTCTGAGTGTTTGGGCTTCAGGGCTGCGGTACTGGCTCGCTCAGGAGTCTGGTGCACACTCCCAGTACAAAGCCTGCGCTGGCTTCCCGCTTCCTCAGTGCAACCCCTGGCACTCTCTCTCCAGACACCCCTGCCCCCAAAGAAGGTCTCCCTTCTTGCCCTTGTCTTCCACCCTCGGGAGAATACGCGGCTCATCCGAGGGCGTCTCATAAAGGCTCAGCTTTAATTAACCGATCACTGGGAAAGGAATCGGTCAAAGTGGGGCCACGCTCCCCCGTGGATGCCCGGCCCATGCCTGAGTGCCAGTGATTTCTAATGCTCTCACCGTGCCGGAGAAGGAGCTGGGAGGCTCAGGAGGCCCCGAGTCAGCTGTGCCCAGCCAGCTGCCACCAGATGCTGCTCTCTGTCTTGAGTTCGAGGGTGTGAGCAAGGCCTCCCAGCGGAGACTCCTCTTTGCTGTTCCAGTGTTCGGGAGAGCACTGGACTGCGAGTCAGGGCCTGGTCCCCGGGCAGGAGCCAGAGCACTAGCAACACAAGGGCAGAGGCTGGGGCTGCTCGTGCACTGCTGTATTCCCAGCTCTGGGAATGGGACCTGGTACGTAATAGGTGCTCAATAAATACTTGTTGATTGACTGCCTTATCCAGGCCCTGCCACTCAATCGTTGGATGACTTCAGGCAAGGTTTCTTACCTTCTCTAGGCTAAAGTTTATTCATTTGAAAAGTGAGTAGGCTGAAGAATATCCCATTGTCTGGATATACTCCATTTGGTTTGTCCAGTCATCCGTTGATGCCCACTTGAAAAGGAACGAGGTTCTGATCCACGTGACTGCGTGGATGAGCCCTGCCCACATCACGCTGCGGGGCATACGCCAGGCACCAAGGGACAACTATTGTATGATCTCACCGACAGGAAGTCATTAGAATAAGCAAATTCAATCGAGTCAGAATTGAGAATATAGATGACCAGGGGCCAGGGGGCGTGGCGAATGGGGAGTTAATGCTTAATGGGTACAGCATTTCTCTTTGGGGTGATGGGAGGTTTTGGTAATGGATGGTGGTGACAGCAGCACGTCACTGTGAATGCTAGTAACACCACTGAACTCTGATTTGTATGTGGTTAAAGGGGAAATATTTGGTTGTGTATATGTTACTAGATTAAAATTGAAAAAAAAACCACCCCAGGACGGTACAACACAATGAACACTAATGTAAATGATGGACTATAATTAATAGTACAATTAGGAAAATATGTAATTGTAACAAAGGTGCCACTGTAGTACGAAATGGTAATAATGGAGGGGGTGTATGGGAACTATTTTTTCTACATGCTTTTCCTGTGAACTTACAACTTCTTCAATGAAGAAAAAGAGTGGGTCAGCGAAGGTGTTTCATTCATTCATTCCTATCTTATTCATTACATGCATATTATGGGCTATCCCTACCCAGAAAGCTAGCGGCCCTGCAGTTATCTGCAGCCCTGAAGCCCCGCACTGACCGGCAGCCTTCCCTGTTGGAGTGGCAGGGGTCGTGGAGGTCTCACATCAGCTTCAACTCCCAGGGAGAGATTTGGGCCTGGATTAATTTATGGGCCCTCCGTGGCCAGGGGACCGTGACCCAAGCTGTGTTATGACAAGATGCTGGCTTAGCGCAGTGCCCCACTCTTCTGAGCTCTAATCCGGGGTGGTCCCTCCCCCCACCCCCACCCCCCGCTCCCCCGGGGCCTATCCCTTGTCCGGGCTGTGCAGGGGGAGGTGGCTGGCCTGGTGAATTGGAGATGTGCTGGTTTGGTGGTGTGAAGGCTGGTGGTCTCCCCAACAGGGTTTTTTTTTTCTGTGTAAATGTTAAAAAGAAAGCCCGTTCAGTCTTGGGTGAGTTGTGAAGGTAGGCTGTGGGTATTTAGTGGGCATTTTTTCAGGGTGGTGGGGGAGGTAAGTAGTGTTGTAAAAAGCTGAAGACATTGCACAGTGTGTTTAGATCATAAAAGGGTAGAGAAAGCCATCCAAACTCTCACTCTGTAAATGGGGAAACTGAGGCCCGAGAGGGGCTATAACTTGCCCAAGATCCCACGACTAATGGAGCTCTGCTTGGTAAACCAGATCCTTCCCAAGAGATTGTTCTGTGTGCAGGGCCATGGGGCCCTGCTGAGGATGTCCCCCCACCAGGCTGTGTGACAGGCTTGCATGTGCCCATGGCTCTCCAGGTTGGTGGAGCAAGAGGGGAGAGTAGCCACAGGGAAGCCTTCCAGAGGGAGGCAAGTTGTGGCTGGATAGCCCCTGCCAGGGACCCTTTCTGTAGGTCCACCTGGGCCGGGGCTCTTTGTTGTCTTGGATTCTCAAGATTTTGCAGAGGCTGAGGGTTAAAAGCAGGGGGCTGTGGATGGACTATGGCTGGGTTCTCAAGACTCAGGCTCTATCCAGTCCTCGCTGTGTACCCTTGGGCTGGTTACTTAACCTTGCTGAGCCCTTGGTGCCCTCATCATAAAACAGGGCTAATAACAGCATTTAGCTCAGAAGCTTATTGCGAGGATTGAATGAGAAAATAATAATAACAGCTACTGCTGATTAAGAGCTCAATGATGTGCCAAGAACACTTCTAAGCCTTTCTCATTTTTAATTTAACGAATCCCACACAGCAGGACTGGGCGGACTGGCATTAAATTCCAAGTCCGGGGACATCCATGCTCTGAGTCCTCCACCCTGGCCTATTGGGGTCTGTGGCTTCTGGAGCAGATCTGGGAAAACGATATCATGCCCACTGCTGGAAGCCCTGGCAATGGCCCCAAGGTGTGGCTCCTGAGGGACGGGGTTGTCCAAGGAGCCTCCAGACAAAGGTTGATGTCCTCATCGTGGCTGTACAGGGGCCCTATGGCTGGGCCACCTTGAGGATCCTTGTTGGGACATTCTAAAGCCTTACCTGGGCCCCCCTAGAATGGCCACCAGCCCCATTCAGGCCCAGCACCAGATGGGGACCATGTGCTCTGAGCGTGTTCTCTTTGCAGGCACTGGAAGGGTGCTTTCCCAGCTCAGTTTATTCTATGATCCAGTGCTGACAGCTCCTGCGCCCCTTTGGATTGCCTCAAGGCTCCAGACTCAGGAGTTTGGGGGCATCAGGGAAGGCCTGGGGCTTGGGCCTGGCTAAGTGGGCCTCTGAGACCCAGGGAGGGGGGTGCAGAGAAGACGTCAGCTGAGCACCAGGGCCTGCCAAACATGCTTACTTTCCACCCCTAGCCACTTTCCTGAAGCTGCCCTGTTTGGGCCTTAACGTAGGCTGTTGGCTATGGACCCAAAGGAGAGGGTAGCTGTAGGAAGAGCAGCCATGACTCAGGGCATGGGAGTCTGGGAGAGCCAGCTATAAGAACAGGGGCTGTGCAGAGGGCTTTCTTCGGGCGAGGCCCAGTCATGAACAGGTGTATGAAATCTCTCTCATCGCATCTTCCCTATTCTTTGTCTGGAACCCAAGAGGTACTGTGGGCCCCCAGAGGAGGAGCACCCAACCCAATCCAGAGGTCCATAGGTGGGTGTATCAGGGCAGCATACCTGGAGGAGGAGGCGGTCCCTGGGTCAACTCTTGCAGGACACCTGAAAGTTGACTAGGAAACAAGGGCAGAGGGAAAGGCATTCTAAGAAGTACAAAGGCTAGGAGCAGGGGCCTTGGCCATTAGTGGCCTTTGTGTCCTGGTCACCCCTCAACCCACAGCAGGCCCTGTGAAGGCCGAACTGCCCAGGGGAGGCGCCCACGACCCCTGCCTCTCACACCTTTTACATCAGGCCACTCTTCTCTGGCACTCCCACCCCAGGGCTTTGCCTCAGAAAGTGCCCAAAGCCTTCTGAACAAGAACAAACTGATGTAAGATGCCCCTTTAAAGGGATAGCTGCATTTTCTTTATAAAAAAGAGAATATCACTTACCCGTGGCTTTATTATCATTATCTCAAGTCATATCCACTGAGCAAATTAAGAAAACACAGAAAAGTGAAAGGAAGCAAATAAAAAATCATCCAGGATCCCGGTGATCAGAGGTGTGCTTCCCACAGATCACCAATGGTCTTTAAAAAGAGCATTTTAATAGCTGTCTCTTAAGACCCGGTCTCCTATTTTGTAGGTTTGTGCAGAGTGATGCCCCAATAAATCCCAGAGTGATCTGAACAGTGAATAAAAGAGTATTTGCAAAATTCCCTTGAGGGAATGGTGAGAAAGGGGGAAAATTCAACTTCCCCAAGTGGAGAATTCTTGATATTCTCACAAGCAGTGCGGGCAACCAAAGCAATAGGCTGAGCCCCCAATCTTGGGGTTTGTTCATATGAAACTTAACACCGCAAAGGATAGGCCGAGCTAACTTAAAATTAGGCCTAAGAGTCACCCCCAGAGAACCTCTTTTGTTGCTCAGATGTGGCCTCTCTCTCTCATCCAACATGACAGGCAAACTCACTGCTCTCCCCCAGTCTACGTGGGACATGACTCCCAGGGGTGTGGACCTTCCTGGAAATGTAGGACCGAAATCCTAGAATGAGCTGGGACCCAGCATCAAGGGATTGAGAAAACCTTCTTAACCAAAAGGGGAAGAGTGAAATGAGACAAAGTGTCAATGGCTGAGAGATTCCAAACAGACTTGCAAGGTTATCCTGGAGGTTATTCTGACGCATTAAATAGATATCTTTTTAGCTAAGGTGTAATAGGCTGGAGGGAACTGCCTGAAAGTGTAGAGCTGTGTTCTAGTAGCCATGTTTCTTGAAGATGATTGAATAATGATATAGCTTTCACAATGTGACTGTGTGATTGTGAAAACCTTGTGTCTGATGCTCCTCTTATCTACCTTATGGACAGATGAGTAAAACATATGGATTAAAAATAAATAAATAATAAGGGGAACAAATGTCAAAATAAATGTAGTAGATTGAAATGCTAGTGATCAATGAAAGGGAGGGATAAGGAGTATGGTATATATGAATTTTTCCCTGTTTTCTTTTTATTTCTTTTTCTGAATTGATGCAAATATTCTAAGAAATGATCATGACGATGAATATACAAAAAAAAAAAAGACCCTGTCTCCTGCTGTTGGATATTTACATTTTTCTCCTTTATAAACAATGCTGCAGTGAAGATTCTGTGGCAATTGTACCACCCCAAGGATGGTCCTGTGACGCAGGGACAGGCCCCTCTGCAGGTCTCTGTGAGTGCCTGGGAGCAGAGCTGCTCAACCTTCACTGTGAGACCCCGGTGCCCAGGGGGTCTTGCTAGACTCTGATTCAGTGGGTCTGGGGTGGGGCCAGAGATTCTGCATTTCTGCCAAGCTCCTAGCTGAAGCCAATGCCGGGGGACCGCACTTGGAGCGGCAGGCATCTTTGAAAGGTCTTCGCTGAGCCCATCCCCAGGCTAGGGAATGGGCTTTGGGGAGGGGTCTTCAGCTGGTCAGGACCTTGCCAGTGGCCAGGCCCTGGGCAGGGAGGCAGCAAGCAGTGGGGGCTCTGCCCTGTGCCTGTGTGCTGGCTCTCCCAGAGCTGCCCGTGGGTCCCCAAAGCTTCCAGGTGGCCAGCCGCATTCCAGTTCTGGCGTCTGCAACAAAGCCCATGTTGGCCCTCCCACTATGATCCCAGAATCAAATGTCAATCCCTGGATTAGATGTCAAGGTGAAATTTAGTGTTTTTTTTTCCCTCTGGCATTTATAGTAAACTCTGCTCTTCCATGCCACCGCTGTCCCTGCCTGCTGTTTGGTTGTCATGGGCTGGCAATACCCCTTCCTCTCCTGTCCCCCATCAGTACAGTGGGCTAATAGGACCTATTTCCCAGGGATGGAGAGGACACAGAGCCAGGCGACCCGAGCATGGTAGGTGGCATTCCCCGAGCACTCAGTCCGGTCAGTTGGTACTGTGAGTTGTGGGTGACTGAGGACAAGGGAGCCAGCAGAGCTGGCTCTGGTTCTGCCTTTCCATGTACTGTTACTTTGTCCCTTGGGCCTCCCTCTGCTCATCTGTGAATCCACTCGCTCCCCACCCACCCATTCATTTCATAGCTCCTTGCTGAGCATCCACAGATGCAGGCACTGGGTTAAGTGTGTGTAGGGGGCCATAAAAATAGCTAATAAAGCAGATACAATCCCTGTCCTCAAGGAGCTCATTGTCCTCGTGAGCAAGGATGACAGACACGAACAAGTTGGGGAAGACTCCTTACAAAGAAGATAGCCCAACTGAGTGGTAAAGAGGAAACTAATCACAGAAGAGGTTGTGGCGGGGTTGGGTGAGGCGAGGTGGAAGGAGTGGTGCGGTGGAGGGAGCTGCGCATTCCAGGCAAAGCAATGCACAGAGAGCACGTGCAAAGGCCCTGGGACAGTAAGGAGCTTTGCGTATGGGATAAACCAACAGAAGCCCAGGGGAGCCAGAAGTCAGGGTGGGGGGCAGGGGACAGGATGGGTGGACCTGTGTATGTTGGACAACTTAAGGATCTCAGACAAGGGTGTGGCATGATCCAACTTATTGTTTTTAAAAGAGCCCCTTAGCTGCCCTGTGGAGAACAGACCCCTGCAGAGCAAGAGAGACCAGGCAGGATTTCCCTGCAATGTCCAGTCAGAGCTCAGGGGGCCTGGGATCAGGAAAATGGACCAAAGAGCAAGGATGCAGGCTGAGCTTAGCAGTCAGGACCACCTGGCTTGTGACTTTGTGTGGAGATAGAGGCCCTCAGGAGGGAGGTCTGGCTCTGCTAGTGGCTGAGCAGAGTCTCTGGGGTGGCCAGGACTGGGTGGGGAGACTGCAGGTCACTTGACAGCCCTGGCTCCTTCCCCTTCCTGGGGGTGTACTGCAGCCCTGGCCTGCAGAGAAGACCAAGGCTTTTGAATTTTGCTGCCTCCTGCCCTATCTGTGAGATGGGGCTTTCCCTGTTTGAGGGTGACTGGCACAGACGGTTCCTATTGGATCCCAAAGTGGGTTCACAGGTGTGGTAGTTAGGTCCAGGTGTCAACTTGGCCAGGTGAAGGTGCCTAGTTCTGTTGCTGTGGACATGAGCTAATGGTACGTGAACCTCATCTGTTGCTGATTACATCTACAGTCGGCTAGGCGGCGTGCCTGCTGCAATGAATTGACGTTTGACTTAATTGGCTGGTGCTTAAATGAGAGGCTCAACGTAGCACAGCCCAAGCAGCTCAGCATTCCTCATCTCAGCCCTGCCTTTGGAGATGCAGAAAGGAATCACCCAGGGGAAAGTTGTTGGAACCTAGAGGCCTGGAGAGAAGGCCAGCAGAGATCACCCTGTGCCTTTCCACATAAGAAAGAGCTTCAGTTGAAAGTTAGCTGCCTTTCCTCTGAAGAACTATATGTTAACTAGATAAATCCCCTTTTATTAAAAACAATCCATCTCTGGTGTGTTGCGTTCTGCCAGCTAGCAAACTAGAACAACAGGCCTTGTCCATGTCATGCTCCCTGCAGCCTCGTTCCTCGTGAAAGAGGAAACACAGCCTTTTTACTGACCAGTACTCAAGCCATCTCTGGGACTGGTTCCCATGAGGCTGAACCTGGAGTGGGGGTGGTGGCTGTGTGGGACGGCTTTGGGAACGGGCAGGCTGCCTGTCGAGAATGTGAGATCTGTGAAGGAAGGGCCGGTCTGCTAGCGGAAGAGTTGGGTAGTGGCTTTTGAGACCCCCTTTCCCCAAACAAGATGTCTCCAGGCCTCAGGATGGCTTCTGAACCTGTGAAAGGATGAGAGGGTTGGGCTTCCTCGCTGGGGCTCGGGCTCTGGCCCTGCCCACCGTCTGCCCACCAGCAGCTGGGACTCCACGGGCAGGGCTGGGCAGGGGAAGCCACGAGTCAGTGAAGGCGGAAGTTTGTCAAAATTGTGGGAGGGCCCCGGATGCAACCAGGTGGGGAAACAGGCAGCTCCAGCCATGTTTCTCTGCATGTTCAAGGGCAGGGAGCCCCCACCTGAGCTCCACCTGATGGGTGTGAGTTCTCTGGGCCCCTCTCCCCAAGGGGCCGGGATTCTGTTTCTAGGTTTGACTGGCCTGTTTCACCATGCATGATGCAGTCTGTATAGCCCACCTTGAGGCAGGCCTGGAGGTGCTGATGAGTAGGGGAGAAGAGAGGCCATGGAGAACACCTCACGGAGGCCCCATGCCTGCGATCGCACCCCAGCAGTCTTGGAGGTACCTCTTCATCAACTGCTGGTGAAAGGAAGCCCAGAGACCTCGCCTGACTTTCCCAAGGTCACACAGCAGCTGAAAGAAAAGGAATCAAGGACAGGCATGAACCAGGGGCCCCTCAAATCTCTCTTCTCCTTCCCTCCCTTCCTCCCTTTCTCTCTTCTGCCTTCCTTCTCACTCAGGAAGAATGTATTTGATTATCACTACAAGGCCAGTTGGGCCCTCAGAAATTCCTTACCGGTGAGAGGCTCCTCCTGGGGGTGGGGGGGGCCCGCCCTCCAATGGGCTTGTGGGTAATTGTTGTGGTGAGCTATTTCTAAGGCAGGAGAGGAGAAACTAGATCACCAAGCCCTGGGGAAGGGCCGTGGTTGGCACAGAAATAACCGGTCCCAGTCAGCGGGCAGGCGGGGCCGGGGCCCCTCCCGAAGGCCGGCCGGGCTGGGGGTTGGTCAGAGGGGTGTTTCTGGGGCTCCAGAGACAGGAGCGGGGCTTGTCCTCGGAAACTCTCCCTGAGTGTGTGAATTCACACAGGTACCGCGGGGGACCCGGGCGTCACTTACTTGCGGGCCGGACACTCCATCTGCAATGTCTGCCTGTCTGTCTGTCTGTCAGTGATGCTAAATATCCGCCTTACTCATCTGGGCCCTGAGTCACCTCATTTCAAAATGCTGCCCAGTTCCTGGAAGCGAGCTGGGCATCTGCAGGTGGGCCTGAGTCATTTGTGCCCTCTGGATCCACCTGTCCGGGGAGCCCGGCGGTATTGAGGTCCCAAGTGTGGGCCAGCCCCACAGGGACAGGGAGCCTGGGTGGGGATCCAGGGGCTGTTTCAGCCTCCGAAGAAGCCAGGCCTGGCGATGGAGCGGTGGGTATGGAGGGTGCAGCATCCGGGGTTCTTGATGGTGACCAGGGAGGGAGCCAGGGGGGCAGGACCTGCTGGAGAGGGGCTGGACGGGTACAGAAGGAGGACGGAAGAGGTGGGAGTGGGTTGGGCTGGGTGAAGGGGATGAATTAGGTTAAGTTGGGTTGAGTTTGAAGGCCCAATATCGCACTAAACCGTGTGATGCCACCGCTTCCCTCTTTGGGCCTCAGTTTCCTCACCTATGAAATGGGAATAATAGTAGCAGTACCGGGCTCATCAGGCTTAACTAGGATTAAATGAGGCAACCCATGCAAAGCACTTGGCATATGGTCAATGTTTAGCAAGTGTCATTGTCATTGCAATCGAGAGGAGAGGCACCTGGGTCTGGGGAGGGGTCTTGGATAGAGGCAGGGAATTGGGGGTATTTCCTGCCTTGGGGGCATGTAGATGGGAGTGAGATAAGGAGTAGCTGATGTCACCTGGGTGACTGTGTGTGGGGAAGAGGAGGGAGAGGAGGAAGGGGGGGATGGAAGGGGAAGCAAGGAGAAGAGAGGGGAGGCGAGAGAAAGGGGGCAGGGGCATCCATCGCCACAATCAATTTTAGAACATTTTTATCACCCCCATCAAAGGAAAGTCCTGGATCCATTAAGCATTCATTCATTATCCCCTGCCCTCCAACCTGCCCCTAGGTACCCACTAATCTATCCTGTTTCTATTGATTTGCCTGTTCTGGTTATTTCAGATAAATGGAACCGTGCAACATGTAGTCTTTTATAAGTGGCTTTTTTCATTCAGGGTAAGGTTTTCAAGGTTCATGTACATTGTTGCATGGATCAGTACTTCATTCCATTTTAGGGCCGAATAATATTCCGTTGTATGGGTATACCACATTTTATTTTTCCGTTCGTTAGTTGAAGGATATGTCAGCTGTTTCCCACCTTTTGGCTATTATGAATAATGCTGCTGTAAATATTCTTGTACAGGTTTCTGTATGGACATGTTTTCAATTCTTTGAGTACATATCCAGGAGTAGAATTGCTGGATCATATGCTTAGTTTATGCTGTTTGAGAAATAGCCAGATTGCTTTTCACACTGGCTGCATCATTTTACATTCCCACCAGCAGCGTATGATGTTTTCAGTTTCTTCACATCCACATCAACATTTGCTATTATCTGTCTGTCCTAGTGGGGGTAAAACGATTTCTTGTCATGACTTTGATACACATTTCCCTAGTGACTCATGATGTTGAGCATCTTTCTATATGCTTATTGGTCATTCACATATCTTCTTTGGAGAAACTCAGATCCTTTGCCCCATTTTAGATCGGATTATTCGTCTTTTTACTATTGAGATGTAAGAATTCTTCATATACTCTAGATACAAGTCCTTTATCCAATATCCAGTTGAAGATATCTCCTCTCTGTGAGTTGTCTTTTCACTTTCTTAATGGGGTCCTCTGAAGCATGAGTTTTAAATTTTGATGAAATCCTAATTATCTTTTGTTCTTTTCTTTTGTTGCTTGTGCTTTTGATGTCATAGCTAAGAAACCTTTGCCTCATCCAAGATCCCAAAGATTTACCCCCAGCCTTTCTTCTAAGGGTTGTATAGCTTTAGGCCTTTGATCCATCTTGAGTTAATTTTTGTATGTGGTGTGAGGTGGACTCCAGCTCTTTTCCTATACATTGTAGATCTCTACTTATCCATTTGTTAAAAAGGATTCTTCCTTTATTGCATTGTCTTGGCTCACTTGTGGAAAATAAATTGACCATGAATGTGAAGTTTATTTTCAGACTCTCAGTTCTATTCCATTGATTTGTATGTCTGTTTTTATACCAGTAACAAATTGGCATTTTGAAATTGGGCAGGATGAGTCCTCTAGCTTTGCTTTGGTTATTCTAGGTCCCTTGACTATCCTTGTGAATTTTAGGATCAGCTCATTGACTTCTGCAAAGAAGCCAGCTAGGATTTTGAAGGGAATGGCAGAGAACCTGTAGATCAGTTTAGAGAGGATTGCCAACTTAGCAGTATTCAGTTTTCTGATCCATGAACCTGGGTTGTCTTTCTATTTGTTTAGGTCTTCTTTCAGTCCTTTCAGAAATGCTTTGTAGTTTTCAGAGTCTAAGTTTTGCAAGTCTTTTGTTAAAATTTTTCCTAAGTATTTTATTTTATTTTTGATGCAATTGTCAATGGAATTGTTTCCTTAATTTCATTCTTGAATTGTTCATTGCACATGGATAGAAATAGGATAGATATCTGTATATTGATCTTATATCCTGCAACCTTGCTGAAATTGTTTTATTTTTCTAATAGTTTTTAAGTGGATTCCTTAGAACTTTCTATAGGTCAGTTTTGTCATCCACAGATAGATAGTTTGACTTCTTTTTCACTCTGGATGCCTTTTTTTTCCTTTCATTTTCTTGCCTAAGCGCTCTGGCCAGAACCTTCAGCACATCTGCTTTTACATGCCAAAGGGCGTGTTCTAGTCTGCCAAAGCTGCCAGAATGCAACACACCAGAGATGGATTGGCTTTTAATGAAGGGAGATTTATTTAGTTAAAAACGTATAGTTCTTCAGAGGAAAGACAGCTAACTTTCATCTGAGGTTCTCTCTTACACAGGAAGGCACAAGGCAATCTCTGCTGGCCTTCTCTCCAGGCCTCTGGGTTCCTACAGCTTTCCCCGGGATGATTCCTTCCTGCATCTCCAAAGACCTGGGCTGAGCTCCAAGTGCTGAGATGAGGTATGCTGAGCTGCTTGGACTGTGCATTGAGCGCTCTCATTTAAGCATCCAGCCAATAAAATCAAACATCATTCATTGCAGCAGGCACTCCCCCTGGCCAACTGCGGATTTAATCAGCAACAGATGAGCTTCACATACCATTGTCCACAGCGACAGAACTAGGCACCTTCACCTGGCCAAGTTGACACCTGAACCTAACTACCACAGGAGGCCTACCTGGGCTCACGTTCCACCTACCCACAGGGTCTTGGGCTGCCCCACTCAGCTCCTTTTACACCTGAGGAGGCCCTACAC
>PVIY010053010.1:0-14904 GCA_004026745.1 Myrmecophaga tridactyla | reverse complement strand
CATTGTTAGGTAGTGAATTTGTAGCCAGTAATGATTTCATTTGTTTTCTCATTCTTGCCTTTACATATTAGAGGTTTTTCTTTGCATTGTAAGCATATTCTGAATAGAATAGTCAATACAGCATTTCTTATTAAATGCCAACAGCTAATTATATCTCACTAGTTTGAATGACTTCACTGTTTCTTTCTCAGTATTGAAGGTTATAATTAAATGCACTTACATGTGAAGAAGAAGCTAAACCTTTTTATTAGCCAGTGTTCCAGAAACAGTGCTACTAACAGCTGATCTTTCCTCCAAACAGACACATAGAAGCAGTCACCATTCATATATTTTAAAGTTTTTTTGTCAACTTTTGGGAATTGGGACACATTTGCTCACAGAAATGATGGTTCTTAGATTCCCTGTAGACCTTACCACAGATAGCTTGCTTGGGAAGCTAATCAATCCACTTAACCACGAAAGTACTTAACTTGAGTGTAGTTGGTGGATTACTAATTGTGTTACTGACCAGCATCTGCAACATCAGCCAAACCCGAACATTGGGGTATATCAAAGTTGGATCTGCTTGTGCTGTGTACCTTTGTCCCTAGGTGTAAGAAACAGTAGATTCAGTGTGGGGGTAACAAATGTACAGGTGTAAAATGTTTATAACCTATTGTAAAAGTATATCAAAGAAGTCTTTTGTTATTGTTATTGAAAACAAATCTTGTTAGTAGGTCAGCTTATCTTTAACATGTTGATCTTATGATCTAATGCGGTGGTGATTTATAATTCAAAACTGATTTTTTTTCTTTTAAAACTACTGTGCAAACTATGTACTCTTGGGGAGGTTTGAAATTTTTTAGCAGTTTGTTTAAATCTGTTCACTTTACTTAGATACTGATTTGAATTCCATTATGTCCTCTAAATATTTATGAGAAGTATGCATTTTATTTTTAAAGAAGATTGTGAGATTTGTGATACCTGATAGTACCCAAGAACCTGAAACCAACTTTGAATACCAATTCCTGACCAATTCTTCACAAACCCTCAGTCTTTTTGCTTTAGTTTTTTTTTTTGGGGGGGGTGAACTGATTAATTGTAAACGCAAATGATATGGTTTGTTTTAGAAGTCATCTTTTCAGTCTTAGTGATGGTTAACATGGGTAAACCTTAGCAGTAAATAGTCTGCATTTGTAATAGGAAGTCTAAATTTTCTCAAGAATATTTGGATGCTACACTCCCAATTTAAAATCATCACCTTTTTCTCCAGTATGTCTTGAGGCAAATATGCATTTTTGAGTGCAGCTTTGCCCAGCTGTTTAAGAGAAAAGCCTGTCACCAATGTTGCAGTAGGGATACAGTAGCTTGAACGGACACCATCACATTTTTCTCTGTATACAGTGCAGAGCGTTGCCTGGAGTGACATTCTGTGCAGAATCCCTGATGCTCCCGCTGCTCCTTCCATCAGTACAGTAAGTAATAGAGTCACATGGGGAAGCCAGGAGTCTGAGAAAAATCAATTGCACTGAATAGTCAGCCTCCACTTCTAGGGAAATCAATCCAGACACAACTGTTTTGGTACCTCTTCTTACATACAATCTGAATCAGGTTTATTCTATAAGAAATTGTTGAGAATCAGCCACAGCTTGGATGACCCAGTCATCTTGATTTGCAAAATTAAAAGAATAAAACTACATTGTCAGTTGTTACAGTCGATTAAAGTATAGTCATTGAACTGGTGCTTAGAAATCCTTAGAAGGAAAATAACCTCAAAAGTACAAATGAATTATACCACATGAGAAGATGAAGTCTCCCTGTTTGTTTATCCCTTCTCCTTCAGCTGTATCTGATGACAGTATAAGATTTCATAATGAAGTTTTATGTTGTTTTTGAAATGTGTAGTTTAGTTTCTGTGAATCTGATTAAATGGATGTGGGGTGGGGAAGGAAGAAATTAATGGACTGGAAGGAAAGCAAAGTAGTGACTGTTTTCAGTGAGCTTACTGTAGAAAAACTGCTGAAGGAGAGTCCTATTGCTTGACCAACTCCCAAACTTGAGAAGGAGCATCATAATCATCTGGAGGGCTCATTAAAATACAGATAGCTGGTTCCTACCCCCAGAATTTCTGAATCAGTAGGTCTGGAGTAAAGCCTGACCATTTGCATTTCCAAAAAAGGGAAAATATTATAGTTATCCATAAATATTGAAGAAATTGTAATAAAATGTTATAAAAATACTTTTGCTGTTACATTTCATAATTTAGGTGAAATGTACTATTCCTTAAAGATGTTCACACAAGAGAAACTAGCAACCAAACAGCCCAATATCTATTCATGAAATTGAATTTTTCCTTAAAATTTTGCACAAGACAAAAAAGTGAGAATTCTTTTCACAATGTGAAAAGGAGACTTTTCCTTCAGATTGAAATATAGACAGAATGCTATGTGAAATCTCCTCAACCATGCAGAAAAGACAACCTTTTGAGAGATAGTAGAGCAAAAACAGAAGAAACCTGGGTCCCAGGATAATGTCATGGAAAAGAGTAACACAAAACAAAAGTCTGATCTGTTACATCCAAGGATGACTTTTATCCCTTTGTTGAACCCAAACATTCTGAATTCCTTTCTCACACAAAGATAGCATGTACCCAACAAATACAGTTCTCTCTATATCCAATCACATTACCTGGTAAATATTTCCTTCTTTACAAAGTTCTTTCCTTCTGTTAATATGATTGTACTTGTATGTTTGAAAGTTTGGGCTGGTATAGCTAAAGCTACACTCTTCTCTTAAATAACTAAAGAATGTTGGCCAGCAATATACATCTCAGTGACACTTATTTTAAAAAAAGGTTTAAAAAATTATTATAATTTTTCTGTAACAAAAGTAGCATCCTTTTGTAGAGAAACGGACATGAAATAAAGTGGTGATGAAGACTGTGAGCTCTAAAGTCAGCCAGTCTGGGTTCAAATGTGAACTTGTCTTTGAAACTGTGGATTGATGATCAATGATTTCTATCATTTCTGTGGGCAGAGAGATTACATCTGTAAAATTCAACCATTCAAACCTATTTATTGAAGCACTCTCATATGTGCTGGGGATAAATAATTGAAAATAACTGACAGAAATCTTGTGCTTATAGAGCTTTCATAGTGGAGGAAAACAGAAAAGAAACAAATAGCATAAGCAAAATATATACACTAGTAAATAGGATAACCACCAGGAACAAATGTACCAAGAAGGAGGGATGGGACAGTTGTAATTTAAAATAAGGTGGTAAGGAAAGGTTTTATGAGGAAGAGATTGAGAAAGAATCCATGCAGTTATGTGGGGTAGAGAATTTCAGAAAAAAAATGAAAAACTCCAGATAGCATCAGGACTAATGGATATAGGGAAGTGTAAAAGAAGGTCCTGTGGCTGTTCTAAAGTGAGAGTGACAGACTCAGTGATGCAGGATGAGTTTCTATATATAAGGAGGAGGGGCAGGATAAGTTTGGATATGCAGCTTTGGTAAAAATATTTAATTTTTCCATTAGTATGATGGGAACTCTTGTAGGATACTTGAGGAAAAGTAACATGATGCAACTTACTTTGGTAATAGTATGACTCTGGCTCCTACATTGAGATCAAGCTCAAGAGGACTAAGCCAGAAAACAGAGAGACAACATAGAAGGGTATAGAAGGTTTCATCAATAATTTAGAGACTGAGATGATGGTTTCTTGGGTAAGGGTGGTGACAGAGAAGGTGCTGAGAAGTAGTCTCACTTCAAATTTTTCTGTATAGAAAATCAATATGATATGCTAATGGACTTGGCATGAGGTGTGTGACAGAAAATCTCAGGGTGACTCTTCAGACTTTATTTTAACAAATAGGAGGATGGCTTTCTATTAACGGAGATTAAACTTTAGATATTGCAAGTACTTATTTGAGAGTTAACTTGTGAAGATAAGCCAGGTTCATTATAGAACTGAGAGTTTTTTATTACAACTGGGCATTAAGTAGGTTCTCAGTAAATCTAATATGTTTTTACAATTATTATATTAAATCAATCATTTGCAAAAAGAAACTATTGTTCATATTTTATCCTACCATTTTCCTGTCCTATTTTCTTCATCATTAATTGATGAAGAAATTACAATACATAGATATGACATGGCACCAGATAAAAGGATTTCAGATGTGGTAAAAAGGAGAAATTTTAGGTTGTACATGTATTACTAGAATAAAAATTAAATAGGAGTGTACAATACAAGCATTGAATCCTAATGCAACCATGACATATAATTAATCACAATTTAAATTGTTAGCACACTAATGCAAAATTAGTAACATGGGGATTTATTGGAGAGTTCTAATTTATGCAGGATTTTTCTCTATACCTTCTACATTTCTAATAAAAATAAAATTAATACATGCATAAATATATAAATAAATAAGGAGGCAAGCCAGCATGTTTTGCTGAATTTGGAGTAAAAATTTAGAAAAATATTCAGACCACATTTTACACAAAATATGATATATACTGATACAAATAGGGATGAGGGAAAATGCAAATAGCTTAGTGCCTTTATGTTGGTGAAAGTTTCCATTACATACACATAACAACATAAGTCCTCATTGGACTATATTATAAGAGGGTAGGACATTTTTAATTTAGTTAAAAGTTAAGTATTTCCTGAGCTGCTTATTGTCTACATAATAATAGAATGTGTTGAGCGTTTCTGCCAACAAACAACAAGATGTAATTTTTTATGATATTTAATTTAAAGAAAGAAATGACTGGCAATTATTGATACATTGCAGAATGTTGAGGTCTTCAAATAATTAGCAGGTAGACACGAAAGAGATGATACTACATGCAGATTTTTAACCTGCTGAATTTATATAATTTCAGGTATTAAAATATTTCATGATGAGGGTCTTGATCTCACCTATGTACCAAGAAATGATACATCTACCACATTAAATGACAAAGCAATTATAAAGCATTACACTGATGTGTAAAAGGAAAACTGTAAAGCAGTAAAAAAGAGAAAAAATGTGGAACATATATGTAATATAAACCTATACATAATAAGTAGTAGTCTAGAAGACCATGAAAAAATATCAAATATAATTAGGATATTTCTATTTTCTTTAATATTTTAAAAAGATCATCAAATTTTCTTGGGATTCACATTTATTTTTTGCTATTACTAAATATTATCACAATATTTTCCAGTGCTCTACCTAATGTTTAAAGCTAATTTCCCTTCTTAGCTATTTGTTTATTAATAAGATTAATCAAGGTATTTATGAATCACCAGTGAATGTTTTCATAACAAAACAGTGTACATTCAACATTTTGCAAGACTGTAATTTTTCTGATTATGATGGTCACTAATTAGCAGATCTTTATTAAATTCTCCATATGTAACCTCTGATTTAATCTTTACAGGAACTCAATGGATTTACAATTTTTTCCAACTCTTAAGGAATTTGAGATTTACCAAGGGGAAATCTGCTAAAAACCTGACAGAGCTAAAACCGTAGATTGTCATGTCAAAAGTAGCACTTTTTTATGATTCAGTTATGTTTTTATTCTAAAAAATAAATGGAATGACCCCTGAAAGTATTCTCCATAATACAATTCTGTGAAATTGGAACATGCATGGTTATTTCTATGATACATTTTGATAGATGATGCAAAACGTTTTTCATATTGCTCTTAAAAACTCATATATTTAGGCCAAAGGGATGGCATACATTTTATGGCTTTCTATTGTTATGCAGATGTCTAACATATTCTTCAAAGTATTCTACATCATGTGTAGTGTAGGACAGATGGCTCAGAATAAATACAAATTAACTAAAGTGTATATTTATATTTGAGATTAAATTATACTCAAATAGGAAGGACACTAAAGATGAGGTTAAATATTCAGCTTCCACATCATTTAAATTGTTTCCTGCCATCTCTCTTCTGCATGAATCTAAGGAGAGCATTTTTTACTTCTTTGTTCCTAAGACTATAAATGAGTGGATTCAGCATGGGGGTTACCATAGTATAAAACACAGAAGCCACTTGATCCTTTCCCAAGGAATAAGACTTTTTTGGTTTTAAATAAATAAAAATTGAAGTGCTGTAATAGATGGTGACTCCCAACAGGTGGGAGGCACAAGTAGAGAAGGCTTTGCACTTTCCTGAGGAGGAATTAATCTTCAGGATAGTGGACAGAATGGACCCATAGGAGATAGAGATTATGAAAAGAGACAATAGTACATTTAAACTAGCAACAATGAACACCATGATTTCAGAGTCATGAGTGTCTGTGCAGGACAGAACTAACATTGGAATTACATCACAGAAAAAGTGATAAATTACATTGGATTTGCAGAAATGCAAACTGTTCATGTAAATAAGGTTGACTAATGACTCAGTGAAGCCAATCATATAGGATCCAGTGATGAGGGCACGGCAGAGTCTCATGGACATGACGACTGGGTAGTTTAGAGGATTGCAAATAGCTACATAGCGGTCATAGGCCATGGAAGATAGAAGGAAAAATTCAGTGACAGCCAATAAGAAAAAAAAAGACATCTGGGCGAAACAGCCCACAAATGAAATATATTTGTTGGAACTCAAATTCTCTAAGGTTTTAGGTACAATGACTGTTGAGTAAGAGAGGTCAAGGAATGAGAGCTGGCTGAGGAAAAAGTACATGGGGGTGTGAAGTTGGAGATCCAGGTGAATTATCAGTATCATCCCTACATTGCCCAGCACGGTAATCAGGTATATCAGGAGAAACAGTGTAAAGAGGACCCACCGGATTTCCCCAGATTCTGTCAGTCCCATAAGAATGAAGTCAGGCACATTTGTGTTATTCCCACTTTCCATAGCATTCACTGTTGTAAACTGTTGAGAAATCAAAGGTGATACTTTGTATAAATGTTTTGAAATTATATCTGTTTTGTGAATTATAAGGCATTTAAAAAACAAAATTTCTAGACTCTACATATTCATAATGAATAGTAGTTTACAAAATATGACTTTAAAGAATGAACATGACTATCCAATCTAAATTAGCCATAAATCATCATTTGATATTATGCAATAGAAGCTCATATATATCACATTATTAAAATGAATTTGAAATTTTTATAAATGCTTCTTTTATTTACCTACTCATTTGATAAAAATATTATACCATGGGTAATAGTAGTGCATAATCTTTTTGAGAAAATAAAAAAGGGCACAGAATGTTAAATTATCCAGACATAATCATAAAGAGTTATATTGGATCTGTGATTCTACCAAGAATATGTGAGTCCAGAGATCATGTTCATAACACTCTATTTCTACTTAAAAGTAATTTCAGGAAAACAGAAAAATAATACTAGATGTATAGACAACAATGATAGGGAGATTTATGCTTCATTTATTGTTCTATTGAATCCTATACTATTTAATAGAAATTACAGATTCAAAATTAAAAACCTAAGTGACATTACTGGGGTTTATTAATATTATAGCACAAACATTGCACTTAGTTTTCAGAAGATATGTTTTTAGGGGTTATTTAAAGTGAAATTTCATCCAAAAAATATTTTGATAAATATACCTTCCTTGATTACTCTGAATCCATCAAATCTATATTTTCATTTATACAGATGGAAATATATTTACTTAGGTATACTTAGGTAGGTAAGGCCTACATGATATGTATATGTATTTTCACACTCTTCTAATAATATTCCTGTTTTGTATTAGACTAAAACACGCTAACTTTGAGAATACAAGAATACTTACCATGAGCCAAAGTTGGTGAAAAACTACTTGCAGCATTATCTGTCTAGAAATTCATCAACTTGAAAGATTCTCACAGAAAAAAAATACATAGGCTGTTTAAGAAGCCAGAACTTTAGCAATATAATAATTAAAATCCTTCGAAATAACTTTCATTTACTTTTTTGTACATGAATATCTAACCTAAACATTTATTTTAGTTCCTGTTCAAATAGAATACTCTTCTGGAAATTAGGTTTCACAAGTTTACCAGGAGGCTACTGTGAATGCAGGCAGATCAAGATATCTCTTGGTTTTCACCATGATAGTGCCAGGGCACCTTTTATATTAAATGCTGCTGATAATGCACCATTTGATCATCTCTGGGACCAATTGCTGCTAATTGGAATGATTCCAAGGATAAAAGTTTGAAGACTAATGCATGTTAGGTTTGTAACAGAAAGTTGCTTTCCCCATAGAAAACACATAATGTTGAGCAACATATTTTGGTCTTCTTTCTGATGCTTTCATTGATGATTAGGTAGGAGGGAAGAAAGGCATATCTAGAGATAAACCTAAATAATCTGTGGCTGAAAAGCCAGATGCTTAACCATTGGGGATAGAATAGCACATTTTTCAAAATGACACATTTTTATATGTAAAATGTGACACTGTCATTGGAGTAAAGATTGTTTGTTTCAAAGTCTTGAATACAATACAATTCAAATAGCAAAATTAAGTATTGTTAACCCCAGATGTATTTTCTTCCAATTATTTTCCTTTGTGCATATGTTTACTTTTAAGTATACTTATGAATTCATATATTTTTAATCACACTGCATTTTCACAAAAAGTCTGATTTTATTATTATATATATATGATACACTTTGGCTTATGTTATATGAGACTTTTGGAAAGCTCACACATATTGTATTTTGTATTGGGTGGTATTAGCATAACCAACTTATCACTAGGAATGTACAGCACCTGATGAATGCACATTTTTGTGGCACCAAAAATAAAAAAAACAGTGGAGTTTCGTCTTTCAGTTTTACCACTGTCACTTACAACAGGCATACTGTTGTATTAACCAAAACAATATTTGTGCAACTTGTGTAGTGTATTGCCTTATATTTAAGGTAACATGAAAGAAGAAAGTAAAAATTAACAGTGAGTTGAATAAGCATTTATAGTTAACTTAATGGCCAATACCTGACTTCACCTCTATATAACCAGCAAGGCATTGGTGAATCCTACATTAATGAGTGATAATAACGTAACTTTCTCTGTTGGTTTATAACCAACTCAGACAAGGAAAACTGTTTATACTGCAGAAGTTAGGAGAGGATTTAATGGTATGGATCAAGGCATTAAAAATATTGTATTATGCATTTAATTAATTTTAGAAACAGAATTCTTCTCTTCATCAAAAAATTAGTAATGCAGAGGAAAATTCTCTTATAGTTCAAAAAGCCAGCATTAAGTAATTTCACAACAGGTGTCATCTGAATTTAATGCAATGTAGAGAAAGATGGAAAGGTTCTATGTTAATTCCACTTCAATGAGACTTGCCTATGCCCTTCAAATCACCATGCATGAATTTTTCATCACAGCATTGAAATTAGTTTTTAGGCTATTAATTGTACTTTGAAATAATATTAAGAAATTTGAAAAGAGGATAGTTCTCAAACTAAATTTATGAATAATTTTGCTGAAATTTATAGGTGGGATTCCAGTATGTCATCTCAAATAGTAAGATAATTGGGTGGAGGACCAGGAATAATGACTGATCCTCCTTTGGCCTATATTTCAAGAGTATTATGTAAAAATTTTAACCATATCTCATTCCATCATATTGCAAGTATTTTTTTAGGGGATAAACTTCACCTACTTAAAATATTTTAAGTGCATTTAAAATTATTATGATCATTTCTAAACAACCAATATTGCAGTTTATGACACTTGGGGATTCTGTATACCCACAGAAACTTTTATAACTAGCAATAATTGACAGTGCCACCATGATCAAAACTTCAGAAAATAGATGAAAGAATTCTAGTAACTGAGTGAGTGTGCAATCAAGAAGATTCCACTTAAACCTGTTGGCAAAACCAAGCCTATTCCCCACATCTTGCCTGTGCTTTTATGGTGGTTTCTGGCTCTGTTTACAGTGAGGACTGTAACCTTATGGTGAACAGTGGAGTGCATGTAGAATCCAATCTATCCATTGGCTGCTTGAAATACAGACCCAGGGCACTCATCTATCTTTCCCTCTCTCAGAACTTGCTATGCAGAAAGAAACAGCTTGCAGATAGTAAAAGTAGTGTAATAAGAAATTTTGAAATGCAGCCTGAGGTAATGTATTCCAGGGTTTATGACATACAATAGAGTACCCTGAGTGTAGTGCCCAGTTCAAGCAGAATCCCTGCTTCAAGGAATTCAGGTCCCAGGGACTGAAAAAGAGAAACAATTGAGGCCCAGCAACAGCCTCACCTCTGTCTCAACCATGCATCTTGCAGGAAGAGCCTGCTGAAATTAAAGGCATGGCATCACTTCACACTGTTGGGAAGCTGTGTGGGCAGTCAAGCACCACAAACTGGGCAGGCTAGGAAAAGCACAGACTCCAGAGCTTCATAGTAAAGTCTGAAAACTTGCTGGATCTCACCCTTATGGAAAACTGATGCTGGATACTCTCTCCATTTGAGGGTGAGCCTCTCTGGTCTGTAAAAATCTGACTGGGGTATATAATATTCGAGGAAATTATCCTAAAAATAAAAGTGTTCCATATAGGCAGGGCAAGAAACAGAAAAACTGAAAATTTTTGATCAAATAAACAAAGTTTTGTTAGAGGCATAGAATAAGTCGAACTGCATTTCAAAGAACAGATAGAGAACAAAGCTATCCAGCAGGAAACCACTAGGCAAAGAGTAAAAGCAAACTCCAGAATGAACTAACTAATGAAATCAAATGCTAAAACACCAGCAGAAAATAATAAGTCACACGAGGAAAACTGAAGATGTGGCTCAGTCAAAGGAACAAACCAACACTTAAAATGAGATACAGAAGTTAAAACCACTAATCAGGATGCTCAATAAGACATGTAAAAACTTAGCAAAAATCAAATCACTGAGTTGTGGGTGGCTATAAAAATCATAATGGGCAGATTACAGAAGAACTTAGATGTCTGAGAAAGCAAATTGCAGAACTTATGGGAAGGAAAGGCAAAAATAGAAGAGATGAAAAATACTATTGAAACCTCCAGCAACAGATTCCAAGAGGTAGAAGGAAGGATTCATGAACTAGTGGACCAGGTATCTGAAATCCATAACACAAATGAAAATATAGGAAAAGGAATGGAAAAATATGAGCAGGATCTCAGGGAGTTGAAGGACAACATGAAGGAAATGGATATACATTTAATGGTTGTCACAGAAGGAGAAGAGAGGGGAAAAGGGACAGAAACACTGAGAGACGAAATAATCATTGAAAATTTCACATCTCGTTTGAAAATCATAATAATACAGAACTAAGAAGAACAGCATAACAGAAACAGATTAGATTCAAATAGATCTACTACAAAATATTAATCATATTATCAAAGAACAAAAGCAGGGAGGGAATTCTGACAGTAACAAGAGAGAAGTGATTCATCAAAAGCAAGAGTTGCTGGATGAGACTATGTGCAGATTTCTTATCTGAAACTATGGAAGCAAGAATGTAGTTATACAGTTTATTTAAGATATGGAAAGAGAAAAACTTCCAACCAGAAATCCTGTATCCTGCAAAACTGACCTTCAAAGGTGAGGTGGAGTTTAATATACTTTCAGACAAATTGATGCAGAGAGAGTTGACACAAGGACAAAAATAGGTGGAATGTTAAAGGTTGGAAAAATATATTTCATGTGATCAACAACCAGAATTGAGCAGAGTTAACAATGCTATCTGACAAATTAGGCACCAAATATAAAACCGTTAAAAGAGACAAAGAAGGACACAGTATGTTAATAAAAAGAACATTCAACATTTGTTGAATTTGCAAACATTTATGCACCAAGCCAGAGTGCTCCAAATACACGAGGCAAATGGACAACATGGAAGGGAGATGTATACACCTCTACCATAATAGTTGGAGAATTCAACTCCCCACTTTCATCAGTGGATAGAACATCTGGACAGAAGATATTAAGGAAACAGAGATTTTGAATACTATGATAAATGAACTAGACTAGACTTCAACATTTACAGAATTTTACACCCCACAACATCAGAACACACATTTTTGCAATTGTCCATGGAACATTCTCAAGGATAGACCATATTGTGGGTCACAAACCAAGCCTCAATAAATTTAAAAAGAGTGAAATTTTGCAAAATTCATCCTAAGATCCTAATGAAATGAAGTTGTAAATAAATAACAGGCAGAGGGCCAGAAAATTCACAAATATATGGAGGCTACACACTCTGAAACAATCAGTATGTCAAGAAAAAAATTAAAAGGGAAATCAGTAAATATTTCTTGGCAAATGAAAATGAAAACATAACATGTAAAAATTTATCAGCAGGACAGTGCGACATTGGCTCAGTGGCAGAATTCTCACCTGCCATGCTGGAGACCCAAGTATGATTCCCAGTCTCTACCCATGTATAAAACAAAAATGTATTAATGAAGTAAAGGCAGTGCTGAGAGGGGAATTTGTCACCTTAAATACCTGTATAAAAAAGAAGAAAGAGGAATTAACTGTTCACTTGGAAGAACTGGAAATAGAATAGCAAACTAACCCCAAAGGAAGACAAAGGAAAGGAATTACAAAGATCAGAGTAGTGTTAAATGAAATTTAGAGTATGAAAATAAATTACAAAACCAGCAAGAGCAGAACTTGGTTCTTTGAGAAAATCAATAAAATTGATTGGGCCTTAGCTAGGCAGACAAAAGAAAGAGAGATAGAGAGAAAGGTGGAGTGACAATAATTACAGTCAGATATGGAAGAGTGTACGTAATAACTAACTCTACAGAAATAAAGGAGGCAATGAAAGATCCTACTATGAGAAACTACAAATTAACCAACTAGGCAATGTAAATGAAGTGGCCAACTTCTGAGAAAGGCATTAACAATGAACATTAGCTCAAGAAGTAATAGACAATCTCAATTCAAGAGATTGAACCAACCACAAGTCAAAAGATTAAATCAGTTGTTAAGATGCCTCCCCCCCAAAAAAAATTCCAGAACTAGATGATTGCACATATGAATTTCAACAAGCATCAAGCATTAGAATCAATCCTGCTCAAACTCTTCAAAAAATGAATGGAAGGGAAATCTACATAATTCATTCTATGAAACCAACATCACCCTAATACCAAAGTAAGATAAAAATACTACAAGAAGAGAAAATTACAGACCAATCACTTTACTGAATATAGATTCAATTATCTTCAACAAAATACTTGCAAAATTATTCAATAGCACATTAAAAGAATTATAGACCATGAACAAGAGGGATTTATTTGAGATATGCAAGGCTTCCTCAATGCAAGAAAATCAAGTTTTATAATACACCATATCAACAACTCAAGGTGGGAAAACCAGATGATTGTTGCAATCAATGCAGAAAAGCATTTGAAAATACTCAAATTCCTTTTTCTATGAAAACACTTCAAAGGATAGGAATAGAAGAGAATTTCTGCAACATGATAATGGCAATACAGGAAAAACCCACAGCTAACATCATCCTCAATGGAGAGAGACTAAAAAATTTAACTGCAACATCAGGCAGAAGACAAGGAAGCACACAGTCAACATTTTACTCAACGATGTGCTGGAAGTTCTAGCCAGAGCAATTAGACAAGAGAAAGAAATACAAGGTATCAAAAATTGGAAAGGAAGTAGTAAAAGTCTCACTATTTGCTGATAACATGATACTGTATGTCAAAAATCCCCCCAAATGTATAACAAGAATTAGTAAATGAGTAAAGAAAAGTGGGACGGTATAAAATTAAAACTCCCAAATTAGAAGTGTTTCTAGACACTACTGATGAACAATCTGAGGAGGAAATCAAAAAATAATTCCATTTACAATAGTAGCCAAAAGAACCAAATAATACTCAGGAATCAACTTAACTAAGGATTCAAAAGACCTAAACACAAAAAACTACAAGGAATTGCTAAAGGAAATCACGGAAAACCTAAATAATTAGAAAGGCATATCATGTTCATTGAATGAAAGACTAAATATAGTTATGATGTCAATTCTACCCAAATTGATGTATAGAGTCAATGAAATACCAGTAAAATCCCAAATTACCTTGCGTAAATAGCAAAATCAACAAACAAATTTAGTTTGAAGTTTAGAGTGCCCTGAATACTTAAAAATATCTTTAAAAAGGAAATGAAATGAGACATCTAACACTGCCTGATTTATAGCATATTACAATGCTACAGTGGTTAAAACAACATGGTACTGATATAAAGATAGATACACTGACCAAGAGAATCAACTTGAGTGTTCATAAATACACCTTATCATCTATGGACAATTAATCTTTGATGAGGCAATGAAGCCAACCCATCTGTGACAGAGCAGCCTCTACAATAAAAGGTGTTTGGAGAAATGTATATCTATATGCAAAGAATGAAAGAAGATCCATATCTCACACCTGATACAAAAATTAATTCAAATGGATAGAGGACATAAATATTAGAGTAAAGAAGATGAATTGTCATAAGAAATTATAGGAAAATTTATTATAAATCTTCTAAATAAGAGGCAGTTTCACAAACCTCACACCTAAAGCATGTGTTGAGGAAAGAAATAGATAGATGGGATCTCCTCAAAGTTAAACACTTTTGTGCATCAAAGAAATTTGTCAGCAGCATAAAAAGGCAGCCTAGGCAATGGAAGATGATAGTTGGGAACCACATATCAGACAAAGTTTCAGCATTCAGAATATGTAAAGAGATTCTTCAAGTCAGCAACCAAAACACAAACAACGTGATCAAAAAATGGGCAAAAGAAATGAATAGACACATTTCAGAAGACAAAGCACAAATGGTGGAAAGGCACATGAAAAGATGTGCATCTTCACGAGATATCAGGGAAATATTTAGGCAAATCAAAGCCACAATGAGATGTCATTTCACACCCACTAGAAAGGTCATTA
>PVIY010053009.1:0-14907 GCA_004026745.1 Myrmecophaga tridactyla | reverse complement strand
ATTTCTCTGCATCTTCGACAACACTTTTTATTTTCTGTTTTTATAATAATAATGGCTGTGAGGTGGTATCTCACTGTGCTTTTTATTTGCATTTCCATAATGGCTAATGATAATGAGCATCTTTTATATGTGCTTACTGCCCATTTGTATATTCTTTTTGGGGAATGTCTAATTCAAGCTCTTTCCCCATTTTTAATTGGGTCGTTTGTCTTTTTAGTATTAGAGCTCCTACAACTTTGTATTAAATTGTAGGAGCTCTTTACATATTTTGGATATTATGATTTGGATATTAAGATATATGATTTCCAAATATTTTCTCCTTTCTATTGGCTGTCCTTAAGATATATATATATATATTTTTTTTTGGTAAATATTCTCATAATGAAATTAGTAGTAGTAGTAGTAAAGTACAGTAATTAACGCCAGGACTCAAATCCTAGTTCTTCTATATACATGGGCTATGTGATCTCTTGGTAATCGCTTGATCTTTCTAAGTCCCAGTTTCCTCAACTTTTGAAATGGAAAAAATAGTAGTACCAGTGATAATAAAAAAAAAAAAGTAGTATCTCATACCCAACAGTAATACCTACCTCATAAGGTTGTTGTGATGATTAGCACAGTACCATGCAAAGTAAATATGTAATAATTGTGTGCTATTGTTGTTGTTCTAGATTTTATTTGTGAATGAACAAATGACAAATTCTTCTGTCTTGCTGGAGTTCGATATAACAAAGTCAGAAAAGGCAGAATAAAATACTCTGTTCTATTTTTCACCAGGGCATGGTAATGAGTTCTGACCTACCAGCTACCCAATGATCTACTGTAATATTTTCTCTTTCTTGTGCTTATATTAAACATTTAAAATTAGACGCATGAAAACTATAAGAACTGATGGTATCCTTTTATTGAGAAATCAATAAACAGGTTACCCACCTGTGCAACTCTTCTGTTTTGTCTTCAGTTGGACCAACAATTAGTAAACAATGACGAAGAACAGCTGCCATAACACGGAACTGATGAGAATCACTCTACGGTAAATAAAAAAGAGGAGAAGATAAATTGGGGGTTGAATGTCTTATGAAGGAATGTGGTACATTACCTTATTCCTGGGAGTCATCTTATGGCCCATCAACCCCACAAAACAGTCATTCTTACAACCATGTATATAGAAAGCAGAATATCCTAGGAAGAATTCCCTAAGCTATTCTAGGTGAATAGTCACTGTCTCCTATGAACAGCCACAACTAACCTAAAAGTGGCTGGCTCCAGAAGTGAGTGGTGCCAGAAGTTGCTAATTTAACCATTCCCTTAAGACATTTCTGGCAAAGAGGCATTATCAGCACCTACCATTTTATCTTATCTTAAGATTCAATTCCACTAGTAATTTTTTTTCATTTCCATAAAGTTTAAATTCTTTTATTCTATAGCATACTATTCCAGTTTACTAGCCATTATGAAAGTTCAAGCAGATTTAATACATACCATCACCTATTTGAGGAGCTGGTTATACATCCCCTACAAGAATGCCTTATCTCTTAATTTTCAAAAGCAATAAATTAAAATCTACAATTTACCAACTTGATTTTAATCATTTTTCTTAATCTCCTACTCCCCCTAAATCTTACTCCTAGTTCCCCCAGAGATATCAGCAAGTATTGAAAACAAATAATCTGAATTTCATCTCTGATTTTTTCAATGTTTACACATTGGTAGTGGTATTAAAGAGACACAGGGAATCAAGAGAGAAGGGAAATGATAGGAAACAAACTAGATGCTTTTGATTTACCTCCTAATTTTTAGTGTTATCTTGGTTCACTGTAGCAATTTCTTTAATAATCTGCATCAAGATCATTCTCTTTTTTCCAGAAGTTTAGTAATTAAGAAGATATATGAAATTAGAGATAATTATGATAGAGGTTGGTTACACCATAGTTCAGGAAAGCTCTAGTTACTTCAAAAGATATTTTAAAAATTATAAAAAGTTCTTAGGATATAATTGGTTTCAAATCCATGTAAAATTGAACTATATTTACATACTATACACATATACCCTATGTTCATCCATATAACTCACACAGCCTTCTAGGAGGATGTCTCTTATAAAATCTATTGAAAGTAAACAACAGTGTACTTTCATACTTATAATGCAGATTAAACTATTTTAAACATAACACCATGTGTAGAGTTAGAATATATGAAGATGTTAGTGCCATAATGTAAAAAGCACTGATTGCACTTGGGAGTTAGGAGTCCAGGATGTGACCTTAGGCAAGTCACATAACTTCTCTGAATCTCAGTTTCCCCACATGCATCTCTATAATCATGAGGTTGTCAAGGGTTATGAAAAGATTAAATTAAAGATGATAAGCATAAAAGTACTTAGTACTCTGAAAAAAACATTCGAAGGTGAAAGGGAAGGGTGAAGGAGAAAGGAAAGAAAAGGTAAGGCTGATAGAGCTGAAATATGTGATAAACTAATTGTGGGGATGGGTGCTAAGGAAAAAAGGGAAGAGGGGCCAGGAGAATGCAAGAGACACTAAGACTGACCAGCCTGGAATAAATGCTGTCCCATTCACCATTGTCTGAAATGCCTGAATCAAAATTCTCTCATATGTAAATATACTTTTACTTACTCCAAATTACATGAAACACACTGAAACCCACGTGAAATTCATCCATCACTTAACTCTTGACAAGGTATTTTCCTTTTAAACTAGATCTTCCTTAATTCTAAATATTTTCACAAACTTTCTCCTCTCTCGCAAAACTATCCATTTTGGACTTTCATCATTTGCAATTGCAAACCAAAAATCTCACTTCTTTCCATTCCATTTCCTCCTGTCCTGGCTTTCTTAACACCAATTCCCAAGCTGTACTCTACGCCTGTCACTACATTTTCTCCGTTTCTCTCAAAGCAACCAACAACATTTCTGGATTATTTGTCTTTGCTATTTGCCTTGCTGATTCCCCTGCATCTTCCAGTCTCAACTAATATATCATCTACTCAGAGTAGTCTCTTCTTTGACCACCTTATCTAAGATTCCTTCCTCCATTATTCTCCATCACTGTATGTTAGAGCTCCTTCATGAAATCATAATTTGTAATTTCACATTTATTTACTTACATATACTATGTTTCCTCCACTAATCTATTATCTTTATGAGGATAGAGGTCATGTGCTTAACAGGCATACAATAATTTTTAATGTAAATATTAACATACTATACAAAACCAGAAAAGTATCCAAATAAAGTGTACAGACAGATAAATTTTCAAAGAATGAGCCTACCCAAATAACCGATACCCAAATCATGCAATGCCAAAACCAAGAACCCCAGAAATCCCATCATGTCTCCTTCAAGTGACAATTTTCTGTTCAAGAGATTCAAACTTCTAAAACCACAGGTTACTGATTTTGTTGTCATTGTACTTTATATGAATGGAAGTATATAGATCCTATTGTGTCTGGTAGTGAGATTTATCCATGTTGTGTGTAGCTGCAGTTTGTTCATACTCACTGCTATAGAGAAATGCTATATGAAATGTAGTTTGTGGACCATTGCTGATCCATGCTGTTTTGCTACTGATCCATAATGCCTGAAATATAGAAAATGTGCTTAACTATTTAGAAATTTCTCAAAAAACCTGACATGCTGTATAACATGTCACACTATATGAGAGTTTCAGTCTGACAGCTTAGAAAATAAAATCAGGTCCTTTACCACAGAAAGGCTGAGAAAGTACTTCTGTATAGTATTCCATTGTATATCAAAATTTATTTATTTGGTCTACTCTTGGACATTTGGGTTGGTTTCTGTTCTGGGCTATTTTGAAGGGTGCTGCTATGAAGATTTTTTCACAGTCATTTGGTCTCTACTGGGTATATACCCAGGAGAAGAAATGCTGAGTCATAGGATATATACATTTGTCTAACTTTAGAAGTTCATGTTGAATAATGTTTCACATGTTAACAGCAATTTATACTCCTACCAGTTGTTCAACAGCTGTATCCATGCTTACTATTGTCAGCCTTAATTTTAGTCATTCTTGTGGGTATGTAATAGCCTCATTGTGATTTTAAAATGCACTTCTGTGATGACTAATAAACCTGAAAACCTTTTCATGTTTACTGGTCGTCTAGATATCTCTTTTGTGAAGTGAAGGACCCGTTCAAGCTTTCTGCCCATTTTTCTATTGAATTGATTGAGTTTTTTTTTAAAAAGTAGATTTTTTGGACTTAGTTCCTTATTGCATATTTGTTGCTTTGTTAGCCAGCATTTCTTTTTTTTTACATGGGCAGGCTCGAGGAATTGAACCTGGGTCTCTGGCATCACAGGTGAGAATTCTGACTGCTGAGCCACCGTTGCACCACCCTGTTAGCCAGCATTTTTCCTTTCTTTTTTTGGTGAACTCATTTTAATGAAAATCAATGTCACTTTTTCCTTTTATAGTTTGATCATTTTTTGTTCCATTTTAAAAATCTTGGCACATTTAAGAAATGTTTGACTTAAAGTCATGAAGATAATCTTCTACTTTCTTTTAAAAGCTTTATTTTACCATTCATATTTTGATCTCTTAGTCAACTCAGATTAATTTTTTGTGTATGGTATAGGGTAGGGATTCAAATTCACTTTTCCCATATGGCCATCCAACTAATCCAGCACCATTGATTAAATAGCCCAACCCTTCCCTATCGTATGTTAATGCTGCCTGTGTCATAAGGTACAACAATCCGTTGACTATATATGTGTAGGCCTATTTGTAGACTCTCCATTCTATTCTATGTTTCAAAAAATATTTTTGAGTTTTATTATTCACAAAGTCTTACTTAAAGGTTAAAACTTGGCATGTATCATTATTGAAAAAATGATTCAGCAAGAAAACATGGTGCAGTTTGAAGACTTATTTAATAAATCTATCCTTTTTTTACATTTCCTTCAAACCTCAAATAATTATGGAACTAATTTTGTTACAATGTGACATTTTAATTAGCTTTTGTGGGCTCTCACTGTTTTATCTCATTCAAATAGTGTCTTTTGACTATTCAGATACTTGTACTTCTCTGTTTGCACTTGTTTGGTGGTATGCATGTCTGTTGATACTTGTGTTTTCTCATCACACTGCATTGATACCTGGGAAAAGCAGTGCAGAAGTGACTGTGAACTGAATAAGGGACCCCTAGAATAACATGCACTCAACCATCAACAGATTCAGCAATGCGCTAAAGCAGGAGTAAGGGTAAGACCAAATCAGCTAACTTCTAGAATTGATCTTAGGTTCTGCTAAAAGTATCATTTAACTTTTAGAAACATACTGCCTTTAGGAAATAGTTAGAAACATTTAGAAATAAGGTCAGCTACATTTCCCACTGAATGGGAAGGAATCTCCAAATTAATCTTCTGATAGCATCAACAGGCATGCAGGAATTGAACAGTGAGACATGAATCTAAAATAAACAAATGGCACTAATTTGCTAAACCTCAAGAAAAGCCTAGTAACTAATTTTTCTGTTCTTGGTGACGTATAATGAAAGCAATCATAAAGATACTTACTACAACAATTAACACCAAAACCAAACATCTGTATTTTCTCTAACTATTGAGTTGGGTTGGACAGAAAATAGTACAATGCAATAGTTAAGGGTATATGGGCTCTGGAGTAAGAATGACCAAAGTTGAAATCTCAGTTCTCTTACTAATTGTGGGACCTTGGAAAAGTCATTTATTTTCCTCAGCTTCAGTTTCCTCATTTGTAGAATACAAATGACAGTCCCTACCTTGTAGGGCAGTCATGAGGATTAAGTGAGATAATGTTTGTAAAACACTTAGCACCTGAGTTCTGACTCATGAGATGATGACGGAACAGCATCAAATCAAAATGTCCTCTGAACTAAACCAAAGTCTCATTTGAGTAGAACAGAACAATAGAATTAATAAACTGACAGGATTCAGTACCTGTTTGTAACTGAGCTGGAGAAAAGGATAAGTAATCACAACAAATTAAAGTCCATTAAAACATTAGTGAATAAAAATTTCTGGAATATAGAGAGCATCATACCCACCCTTCAAACCACCTTCAGCTTAAAAGGCATGGTTCTTCTAAACTACAAGTAAATATTTATATAATTCGGGGGTAAGGAAGTCTTTCTTAGCATAATATCAAAGGCAGAAGCCATAAAAGAAAAGATTGAGAAGTCTAAGTAACATAAAGATTAAAAACTTTTGCATATCAAAGTTAAATAAAGCACATCAAAATTAAAAACAGACAAAAAAATCTGCAAACTATATAGCAAAAGAATCTTGCTATATAACTAACACTTACAGATGAATAAGAAAAAAGAAAAATGTTGTTAGAAAATGAGTAAAAAATACTAATAGGCAATTCACTGAAGACGAAACATAAAATTAAACTTTGAAAAGGGGATAACCTCCTTCCAAGAGAACTAATTTAAAATAAAATATCATTTTCATATATGAAATTGGCAGAGATTTTTAAAAGTGAAATACCCAAGGTTTGAAAAGGTATAAATTAGCACTATTCTTCTGAAGAATTTGGCAATACTATCAAAAACTTTAACATTTTGAAACCCTCTGACCCAACAATTACAGGCATTTATCTACAAAGATTTTACAACAGGAAAAGTTCATTGAATTACTATTTAAAATAGCAAACAAAAAGGTGTCAAGTCCTTATGAAGGAATAATTAGTGATCATTAAAAAATGACACAGTAGAAAGTGGTTGTCAAAAGGTTATTTTTTGGTTGCAGAACTATTTTTGTCCCCCAAAAGAAAAAAATCTAATTTCAACCTAAATGTAGTGAGAAACAACAACAACACTCAAAGGTGTACTATCTTTAAAGTGAGGATTGGGAACCTGGAACACTGCCTACTTATCTTCCCACCCACCTCTGTGCAGAGAATACTCCTTGTAACCCTATGGCTTCAAAGAACACATTTTGAAAACCACTGCTCTTCAAGAACATTGACTGTGGAAAAAAATCAAGATTATAAAATAATGACTATGTTTTTGCAAAAAAATTATATGTTTATATTTATATATTATACAATGAAGAATGAGTAGAAAGATAAACATCAAAATTGTGAATAGTACTTATCTTTGAGTGGTAAAGTTTACAGGTAACTTTCATTTTCTTATTGCTTGTATGCCTTTTTTCCTAAATGGTCTATAATAAGCATATATTATATTCATGAGGAATAAATGTTAGTTATTTTTAAGTTGAATTTCTTCTGTAGAGTACATTTTCTAAAATCCTTTTTTTTTTTTTGGTTGGTATTTTAAAGTATTAACAAGTCTTTAGATGCTTGCTCAATGGAAGTAAAATAAATGCCTGTTGTCTGACAGTCAAGGAAATATTGAAAACTAGGTAACTAGACTCTTGTGGCAAGTTTCTCTGCACTCTAATTACAGATTTTCTTTATTCTAAATTGTGCTACCCCATTAAAAATACTCTGTGTTCTGGTTTCTGTGTCTCTTCATAGGTTGTTCAATTTCCTGAAAATGCTCATCCCCCCATTCTTTACATGGCTATTTCCTTCTCAGTTTTCAGCTCTCTGGAGAGATCTGCACAGGTCTTCTCTGAACATACTAAGTGTTCTCAGTCATTGCACTCTATCTCTCCTAGCACTTAATACAATTTGGATTATATATTTGTTTACTTATTTATTACGTCTCATCTACAAAACTGAAATTTCATGAAGGCAGAGACTATGCCTATTTTTGCTAAAATATGAATATGGAGACTCATTAAGACATTCTTGACTAAATGAGCTGGTGAAGATCCTGTTTTCAACCCTGTTTAAATTTCAAAAAACTTCAATAATAGCATAGAGTCACGTTAACTGTGCACATTTTTGTAATGGTCATATCAATTGATTCAGGACTCACCACAACTGACACTAGGACTATTAAGATGCCTGATCCAGGACTGCTAGTACTTTATCATATATCTTTTAGAGAATAAGCATTCTGTAACATAGAATAAAAGAATATTTGCCCCTTTAACATTTCTTATGGCCTCTTCCAACCCATGAGCCATACTAATGAGGACCAGTGTCAATTTACTGATACTTATTACATGTTATCCAATACAACTGATGTGCAGTCACTGAATTATAAACCTTTTTTTGTCAAGAATCTGAGCAGTATGAGCTACTATTTTGGGCACAATTTAAATAATAGGGGCTCCATCAAGGACAAACCAACAGTCTCAGAGGATGTCTTGCATCTAAATGGGGAACTTAAAAACACCAAAGCAGTGTAAGAAAATAACCATGGAAGATACCAAATAGGCATAGAGACATAACATTTTAAATACTTCCAAATATTTGGTTTCAAAGCATAAATGGAGCATGTGAGCTTTTCACATCTTTCCTGCCAAGTCCCAGGAAAAGCTGACCATACTACAGTCATTTAGAACAGCTGTTCGGATTGAGCTTCAAATATTTAGTTTCAAAATACAGATCTATTTGCAGTTTAAAACTCAGATGCCTGCATACTCTGAGTAAAAGCACTGCACTGAGATAATCCTTTCAAAGTAGGCTGCTGGCATAATTGTATCTTTATTCATGGGTGAAAACTGCTTCAAATGGACAGAGCAAAATGTTAGTCTAAGTCCTAAAGTCAACTGTCAGAAGAGATAATTTGCTTTGGTGACAAATACCTCTTTATTATTTTTTTTAAGGCAGGGACTAAATTTTACAAGTATTTAAGGTTAAAGAGAGATGATAAATGTGAAATACTAAGATTTTAGAAGCATAAAAGAAAGGTTGTTTACTTAAAATTGTTGACTTTCTTAAATTTCTAGTTTGGTATACTGTTTTTCTTGTGTGTACTCAAATATATGCTATCAAATCTACATTACTTTGGATTGCTGGAAGGTCCAAGATACAGAAAGGGATCTCAGTTATAATTAAAGTCAAGTGGTTGATTTAAAATACCCTTTCCCACACTCTGAGGTAATTATGCTTGTTTTCTAGGACCGTGTACAAGCATGGATGTCTAACTGTAGTCCTACACTTTTGATAGTCATTTAATTCCATAAAGTAATATCCTAAGAGACTGAGATGACAGATGACACACATAGTATCTTCTATTCTTCTGAGCAAATATCAGTTCAAATTGACCAGTTTCAACTGGTTTATTTGAACTTTTCCTTAAGATGGTAGCCATTGAAAATGCCTATCCACTGTTGCACCACAGTTTTGTTTCCCTTTGAATCTCTTAATTTAAACTTTGTTCCTGAAAGCAGCATTTTTTAAAAAGAGACAAGTGACAGTATAACTCAGCAAACTACAGTAGGCATGTTACAAAACAGTAGTGCATCTTCATCCTTTTCTTCTGATAGGTGTTTCACAAATGGAAAGAATAAGACTCATGAAGGTTATGAAACATATTCTGGGTCATTCAACTGATTAATAGGGGGAAGTGGAAACTACTTTCCGTACTTCTCAATTCACCACTACTCCCTTGTAGGCAGCTGTAGAGATCCCCCAGAACAATTAAATACCAGGTTGACAAGAATACCCTTCTCAACCTTACCTCTTTATGCACTTTCCAACTATCTACCGTCACATTGAAGAGAGCTTTGAGGGCCTCAATGGCACAGTCTGTCTCCTGAGGTGAGAGAGGAGGTCCATTGTGATCTATGGCCGATTCATACTCATCGGTCCACTTGATGCTAAAGGCACTTTCCAAGATCTGGGTTAGCAGCGGTAGTCCCTGGAGCTCATAGCGCAGTTGTGACCTGATGTCAGTGTGCAAAAGTGACAGGAGGAACAGCAAGCGCAAGTCAAAGCACTTAATGTCATTGATAAACTTTCGGTCCTTGCACTTTCTCAAGAGGTTACAGAGCTTTGCAGCAAGGTTAAGTTCCAGGCTGAGCTGCTGAGCCATCTGACTGTTGAACACTATGTTACACAGACATTTTAAGGACTCCACAATAACTGGGAACTCTGACACCTTCTCCAAAGAATCATCCGACTCATTTAGCTTGGCTAGTCGCAGCAGTATCTGCATGTTTTCCTTGGTTGTTACAGGAACTAAAATCTTTTTGTCTCTGGAGAGAATGCGGAGAACTTCCAGGCAGGACACTTGACATGTTGTTGGGATGTCCTTTACAAGAACTTTAAATATGCCTTCACAGAGTCTCTGAAAAACAAGAACAAGTATGCAAAAATCATTCATTGATTCAAATGATTTAAAACAATGTTTCTTTATCAATGTACTTAACAGCAGTCAAGGATCTGGTTAAAAGAGGTTTTATTTTATAATTACGGAAGGTCAGAACAGAAAGAGAGCTCATATTTGGCATACTGCTTTTACTTTATGGATATGGGAATTGAGGGCCAGAGAGTCACTTGTGTTGGGCCAGAGTGAATTAGTGGCATAGTAAGAGCTAGCATATGGGTTTTTTAATTCCTAACCCAATGCTCTTTCTATAAAATCACTATTCTCTTTTAAATTGACTAGTTTTAAATGTCTTTTCATTTTGTTTTTTTTTCCTTCCATGGTATCTTTATTGTAGGTCTGTGACTGCAGGATTGGGGGTAACTCCCTCCTGGATCTCCAAGAGGCCCTCCTGGCAGTTCTTTGCTTCACATTTTTTTTTTTTTTTAAATATTTTTATTGACAAATCTTCACACACATACAGTCCATGCAGGGCGTACAATCAATGGCTCACAATATCATCACACATTTGTGTATTCATCACCATGATTATTTTTAGAATATGTGCATCACTCCAGAAAAAAAAAAAGAAAAAAGAAAAAAACTGATACATCTCATATCCCTTACCCTGCCCTCTCATTGATCACTAGTATTTCAATCTACTCAATTTACTTTATTCTTGTCTCCCCCATTACTTATTTATTTTTATTCATATTTTTTTACTCATCTGTCCATTCTCTGCATAAAAGAAACACCAGACACAAGGTTTTCACAATCACACAGTCACATTGTAAAAGCTGTATCGTTATACAGTCATCTTCAAGAATCAAGGCTACTGGAACACAGCTCAACAGTTTTAGGTACTTCTCTCCAGCCACTCCAACACATCATAAAATGTAAAGAGATATCTACATAACACATAAGAATAACCTCCAGGACAACTTCTCGACTCTGAAATCTCTCAGCCACTGAAACTTAATTTTGTCTCATTTCTCTCTTCTCCCTCCTGATCAAGAAGGCTTTCTCAATCCCTTGATGCCAGGTCCAAGCGAATTCTGGGAGTTCTTTCAGTGAGTTTTTAACATCTGACTATACTTAATATGGAATGGAGGGCAATCAGTCCGAATCATAGCTGTTCCTTCCCCAGAAGTAAAGATTAATGCCTCAATAATTTTTTGTTCACAAGTGCCCACAGTACAGCTTTCATAAAAAGATTTAAAGAAGTAAGCATTTTTCAGTAGGCTAACAGGAGTGTCTTCTGAAATAAGTGACATTTAATCTAATCTCCTGAAGGCTTTTAAGGTGAATTCAGAAGAGAGAATCTCTCGATTTCAGCCAGTCAGCCTCTCCTAGAGAGCTCACTGAGGACCTTCATTTGGAGCCGACAGCTCGTGGCCTGCACTACAGATATTGGACTCTTAAATCCCCATGGCTGTGTGAGATGCTTTTATAAATCTCATATTTACAGATATCTCCTCCTGTTGGTTCTGGTTTCTCTAGAGAACCCTGATTAGTACAATGCTTTTGAGCTGATTACAGAAAGGTGCTCTTGCCAGGCAGGTAAACCGCAAAAAGGTATTTTCACTTGGTAGACAAATTACTAAAAGTCCCCCTCACCCCTACCATCTCCTTCTTGGCAGCCTTGGGCTGTGACACAGTGCTTGGGAAGTTCAGATTGTGGACAGGACCTTCGGTCCTCTTTGTTTTCTAAATGCAGGACACAATTGTACACATATATGCAGCAATTTCGGTTCAGAATCCTGGTGCCATTATATCAGAAACTGTTCTTTTAGGAGTGAAAGGCATAATTATTTCTATCATTGCCAAATTTAAGACTCACCATTCATTCCCTCAAAATTCAATTCAATTTTTTTCTCTATAAAATGCAGGTCTGAGTCACTCAGCTCATACTTTTCTTTGGAACAAGCAGCCATAACCATCCTAATGCTGATCATTTTTGTACATTTTAAATGTACATTTAAAAACAATACATGTACATTTTACACTTATTGTTACATTTTAAAACAATAACAAGAACGATGAATGAAAGATTTAAAAAATTTTTCTATTAATATATCATCAGACTTTAACTCTTTGAAATGAGGCTACTCTGGGTCAAGCATTACGATTTTGTAGGGGGTTCATGGGTGGTTCAGTGACTGAATGCTCACCTGCCATGAGGGAGACCCAGATTCCATGTGGGAGATCTGGGTTCCATGCGGCAGACCCAGGTTTGATCCTAGCCCATGCAGCCCCCCCCAAAAAAAAAAAAGATCTTGTAGAAATCCCAAGCTATGTGCACCCTCCCAGTAGATTCTAGTTGTATATCAATGGAAATGCTAATTTTAAATGTTCTGTGTCCTCTACATGAGGTGGGAAGGAATATGACCTGAAAAAGTAAAAAAACTTCATAATGATAACTCTATGCCTTCCATACATGATAACTAGAAGCAACTTTTTAAAAAAAAAAATTTTTATTGTAAAAATAACATAAATTTCAAAGCACACCACAACAATTAGTTATAGAACAGATTTCAGAGTTTGGTATAGGTTACAGTTCCACAATTTCAGGTTTTCCTTCTAGCTGCTCCAAGACATTGGAGACTAAAATGATCCATATAATGATTCAGCAATCATAATCATTTGGAAGCAATGTTTTTATATCATCATTAAACTATTTTGTTTAAATGAATGCTATTGGGAATGCATTCCCAGAGTTGGGAAAGTATATGTGTCCCTTACTAAAAATATGTAAAGCAGGGAAAATTTTATCCAGTGTCAGATATTTTACATCCAAGGCAAAAACAAAACAAAAAAACCCACAAAATGTTCTACATGCTACTTCTTATTTGGTATATTTCTGGGGGTAAAGTCAGATCACCTTTATTTCCCATACTTTTTTTTTTCTCAAAAAAGAAATCATCTACCTTATTATTTAAGATATACCTAATATATACATATATAACAGTCACATAATGACCATTAGGAAGCTTTTGCTATAATGGCTCTTGCAAAATAACACAATTTTTGGACAATGGCTCCTTTATTTAATTATGGCGCTATAACTTAAAACAAACAAATATACGCTTAAAAATTCAATAAAAGTGACATTAAATATTACAATTTCAGACAAAGACACACTGCTTTGCTTAATATAATCATTTCTATTTATTGAATATTATAAAGAACAAATTAGTGAATTGTTTCCCACATTTGGATGAATCAAAAAGTTTTGCTCTGTGTATGTACGCTACAGTATTGAAGAGTTAATATTCTTTATGACTCCTCTCAATCTGCTGAGTGCATGAGCTGCTTCCATGTTTCAAAGATGTTCTTGTATTTTTGCCTTTATTTTGCCCTAAAGTATTTTTTTTTGTTCTATAGCTATTTTTTAGTTGATTTTATGCTTCCTAAAACATACTGTGCTCTCCACAGCTCCCCCTTGCTCAAAGAAGGCAGCTGAAATGAACCCAGTGTCCCTTTTCCAAATTGTCCCTATCATAAACCCCTCCCTGTCCTCCTGACAACTTTCTTCTGAACAATGATATATGCTGAACACACTACTTGCTTAAGGTCAGTAGTCCTGGGCTTGAAACTTGTTCAACCTGCCACAGACTCTATAACCAGAACAGTATGGTGATTAAAAGCCAAAGTTTCTAGGTTGAAATTGCTTGTGTTTAGTCCTATGATTCTGCAACGTGAAAGAGTTGCACTGGAAAAATTACTCTATTTTCCAGGGATCCAGCAGACACTTTTTAGAATATTGAAATTCTGAATATTGCAAATACACTGAATATATATTATAGAGTGGAAGTAGACTGAAATTCTGTGATTCTAGTACACAGATAGCTTGACTGAGCTAAGAAATACCAACTTTCTTAGAGAAAAGAAGCATTCTTGACCCTTACAATTTAGCCTAAAAGTAGACCTATATACTTGATAAATTATGTGCCACTTTTGTCAAATAAATTCACGTAATCATTTTAACATCAAAAACAAAGTCAAACCCTGGCTCTTCTATTTATTAACGGTATAACCTTGGCAGGTTTCTTAGCCTCATTTATTACCAGAATTAAGGAGAGTACACATGTCCAGCACTTAGGACAGTGCCTGGCACGTGTGAGTGTTCAGTACAGGCTATCCATTATTATCTAATATAGTCTCAAAATCCTCAGCTTGTGAGCCCCCAGTCTTGGGGTTTGTTCATATGAAACTTAACCCCACAAAGGATAGGTCAGGTCTACTTAAAATTTAGGCCTAAGAGTCACCCCCAGGGGGGCCTCTTTTGTTGCTCAGATGTGGCCTCTCTCTCCAGCCAACATGATGAGCAGTCTCACCACCCTCCCCTTCTCTGCGTGGGACATGACTCCCAGGGATGTGTACCTTCCTGGCAACGAGGGACAGAGATCCTGGAATGAGCTGAGACTCAGC
The DNA here is from genome assembly GCA_004026745.1 of Myrmecophaga tridactyla. Lineage (NCBI taxonomy): Eukaryota > Metazoa > Chordata > Mammalia > Pilosa > Myrmecophagidae > Myrmecophaga > Myrmecophaga tridactyla. The sequence continues at coordinate 290 of PVIY010053009.1, read as the reverse complement.
ATCAAGGGACTGAAAAAAACCCTAGAATGAGCTGAGAATTAACATCAAGGGATTGAGAGAACCTTCTCGACCAAAGGGGGAAGAGTGAAAGGAGACTAAGTGTCAATGGCTGAGAGATTCCAAACAGAGTCGACAGGTTATCCTGGAGGTTATTCTTATGCATTAAGTAGATATCACCTTGTTGTTCAAGATGTAGCAGAGAGGCTGGAGGGAACTGCCTGAAAATGTAGAGCTGTGTTCCAGTAGCCATGTTTCTTGATGATGATTGAACAATGATATAGCTTTCACAA
>PVIY010053008.1:0-14906 GCA_004026745.1 Myrmecophaga tridactyla | reverse complement strand
GTAAAAGCTGTATTATTATACAATGATCTTCAAGAAACATGATTACTGGAACATGGCTCTGTGTTTCAGGTAATCCCCTCCAGCCACTCCAATACACCATAAACTAAAAAGGGAATCTATATAATGCATAAGAATAATATCCAGGATAACCTCTCAACTCTGTTTGGAATCTCTTGGCCACTGACACTTTGTTTTGTCTCATCTCTCTTCTCCCTTTTGGTTAAGAAAATTTTCTCAATCCCTTAATGCCAAGTCCCAGCTCATCTCAGATTTCTGTCCCACATTGCCAGGGAGGTTTACACTCTTGGGACTTATGTCCCACACAGAGAGGGATCTTAGGCCTAATTTTTAGTAGGCTTAGTCTATCCTTTGCAGGAATAAGTTTCATAAGGGCAAACGCCAAGATTGAGGGCTCAGCCTATTGATTTGGTTGTCTCCACTGCTTGTGAGAATATCAGAAATTCTCCAAATGGGGAAGTTGAATATTTCCTCCTTTCTCCCCAGTCCCCCAAGGGGACTTTGCCAATACTTCTTCTTTTTTTTTTTTTTTTTTAACTTTTTTTATTGTATGAAATAACATACATACAAAGCAAGTAAATAAAAAAGCAACAGTTTTCAAAGCACTCTTCAACAATTAGGTCAGGACAGATCTCAGAGTTTGTCATGGGCTATCATACCATCATCTCAGATTTTTCCTTCTACCTGCTCCAGAAAGTAGGAGACTAGACGTAATAAATATTTTTTTAATCATTACAATTGACTTTTTTTTCTTTATTGTGAAAGATAACATATATACAAAAAAAGCAATAAACTTCAAAGCACAGCACAATTAGTTATAGAACAGATTTCAGAGTTTGGTATCTGTTACAATTCCATAATTTTAGGTTTTTACTTCTAACTGCTCTAAGATTCTGGAGACTTAAAGAGATGTCAATTTAATGATTCAGCAATAATATTCATTTGTTAAACCCTACCTTCTCTGCATAACTCCACCATCATCTTTGATCTTTCTATCCCACTCTTAAAAGTCCTATTATCTTTTTTTTATGCTGTATGATGGGGTCATATTTCATTCTTTTTTCCATGTGAGTATCCTGTTATTGCAGCACCATTTGTTGAATTTTTCGCTTGTTTTTTGTTGGTTTCTTTGTTTGTTTGGGTAAGAGTTTATTTTGACCCATATATAAACTCTGTTTTTCTCTAAACTTTCTACCAGTTAGCACAGTCTCACCTGTCTCTAACAGCCAACCCCTTTTCTTCTCTCCCACATAAGCTATTGTTTTTTTTTAATTTATTTATTAATTAAAAAATAAAGAAACAAAATAAAACAACATACATAATCAGTAATTCACAATATCATCACTTAGTTGCATATTCATCATTTCTTAGAAGATTTGCATTAATTCAGAAAAAGAAATAAAAAGACAATAGAAAAAGAAATACAACAAACACAGGAAAAAAAAAAAAGATTATACCTATCATACCCCTTACCCCTTGCTTTCATTGATCACTAGCATTTCAAACTAAATTTATTTTAGCATTTGTTCCCCCTATTATTTATTTTTATTCCATATGTTCTACTCCTTTGTTGACAAGGTAGATAAAAGGAGCATCAGACACAAGGTTTTCACAATCACACAGTCATATTGTGACAGCTATATCATTATTCAATCATCCTCAAGAAACATGGCTACTGGAACACAGCTCTACATTTTCAGGCAGTTCCCTCCAGCCTCTCCATTACATCTTGAATAACAAGAAGATATCTACTTGATGCATAAGAATAACCTCCAGGATAACCTCTCAACTCTGTTTGGAATCTCTCAGCCATTGACACTTTGTCTCATTTCCCTCTTCCCCCTTTTGGTTGAGAAGGTTTTCTCAATCCCTTGATGCTAAGCCTCAGCTCATTCTAGGGTTTTTCTCAATCCCTTGATGCTGAGTCTCCGTTCATTCCAAGATTTCTGTCCCACGTTTCCAGGAAGGTCCACACCCCTGGGGGTCATGTCCCACGTAGAGAGGGGTAGGGTGGTGAGACTGCTCTTCGTGTTGGCTGGAGATAGAGGCCACATCTGAGCAACAAAAGAGGCTCTCTTGGGGGTGATTCTTAGGCCTAAATTTTAAGTAGACTTGACCTATCCTTTGTGGGGTTAAATTTCATATGAACAAACCCCAAGACTGGGGGCTCTGCCTATAGCTTTGGTTGTCCACACTGCTTGTGAGAATATCAAGAATTCAACTTGGAGAAGTTGAATTTCTCCCCATTCTCACCACTCCCCAAAGGGGGCTTTGCAGATACTTTTCCACTCACTGATCGAATCACTCTGGGATTCATCAGGGCCACATAAGCTATTGTTTTTAAACCATTCCCTTTTGCCTTTTTTTGCCCAAAGCAACTTAATACATCTCATTTATGTAATGATATATCACAACTAAAGTCCTTATTTTCCTTGGAAAGCTTTCCTAAGACAACCTTACCTAATCTTTACTCTTTGCCAATTGTATTGTCTTTTATTTATTAGTACAAATTTACACTGTTTGTATTGTTTTCTTTAGTAAAGCATAAGTTGCTTCAGAGTAAAGCCTTATTTTTACCACAATTATCAAAATCTCTAGAATATGGAAATATGGATACCCTAAACAATACAAAATATATAAGTAATTGCCTGCTTGACTAAGAGTATATGTGTATGAGATGGGGGTGGAGGGATAGAGAACTGGTGGCTTTGGGAATTTGCAGTCACCACTTTTCTCCCATGCCCTGCTTTCTCTTATTTTTTTTCCTAGGCCTATCTCCATTAACTCTGGACCCTAAAACAGCTCACCCAAATCTGGTGCTCTCCAAAAACCGAACCAGCGTATGGCATGGCGACATTAAGCAGGTAATGCCTGACGATCCAGAGCGATTTGACTCAAGTGTGGCTGTGCTGGGATCCAAAGGCTTCATGTCTGGAAAGTGGTACTGGGAAGTAGAAGTAGCAAAAAAGACAAAATGGACAGTTGGAGTCGTCAGAGAATCGATAATCCGGAAAGGCAGCTGTCCTCTAACTCCTGAGCAAGGATTCTGGCTCTTAAGACTAAGAAACCAAACTGATCTAAAGGCACTGGATTTGCCTTCTTGCAGTCTGAAACTAACTAGCAACCTCAGCAAGGTGGGCATATACTTGGATTATGAAGGAGGGCAGGTGTCCTTCTACAATGCTAAAACCATGACCCACATTTATACCTTCAGTAGCATTTTCATTGAGAAACTTTACCCCTACTTCTGCCCCTGCCTGAATGATGGTGGAGAGAATAAAGAACCACTGCACATCTTACATCCACAGTAATTGGTCATACTATTGTATTCATTCAGAGCATTATTAAAGAAGGTATTGAAATAGTTTACCGGTCTCACTGGTGTCTCTTCCCAATTTACAGGAACTCTGGAATAATGAAAAGAGATTCACAAATTGAATTCAATTCTCAGTGTTCTAACTGAATTTTACTAGTGGCTTTAAAGATGTCATTCGAATTCTCTGGAGTCTTCAATGACATAGGAGCAACTCTCATGAGAATGATCATCATGCCACAGTTTCTGAAGCAAATGTAACTTGAGTTTGTGATGCTTGGAACTCTTTTCAAATATGCCCCCAAATTCTATTATGCTCTAGTTAGTCTCCACATTATGATTCTTGGTAATTGAATTTGCATAACTGTACTCTTTCCATCTATATGTTTCATATAAGTTTTGTACCTCATTTTTTTTTCTAGAATTTGATACTATAATTAAAAAAAAACTGCTCTCGGGATTTATATGTAAAAAAATAGGAGATTGTCTGAGCTAGTTATAATTTTTTTCTTTTTGTATTAATTTAAAAAAATTAACAACAAACTAAACATTAAGATATCATTCCATTCTACATATACAATCAGTAATTCTTAATATCATCACATAGTTGCATATTCATCATTTCTTAGAACATTTGCATCGATTTAGAAAAAGAAATAAAAAGACAACAGAAAAAGAAATAAAATGATAACAGAAAAAAAAAGATTATACATACCATACCCCTTACCCCTCGCTTTCATTTACCACTAGCATTTCAAACTAAATTTATTTTAACATTTGTTCCCCGCTAGTTATAATTTTGTCTTGAATTCTCTCAAGATTCTTTTTTGTCAGCAAATCTCTGACTTTCTCCCTTTCCCAGTCTCTTTTTCTGGCTTTATCTATCGATGATAGCACTTTTCCTTCTTTATTCAAATATATTTAAGTACTCCTATCCACTTTTGGCTATGTCTTTTTTAATCATTCCTCCCTACAGTTTAAATCTCAGCATTTTTCATCTTGTATTCTCCAATACATCATACTTCAGCTTTGTTCCTTCTTAAGTCTAAAGCTCTTAGCATCCTTGATCCTAGCAGTACCCTTGACCACCTGTCCCTATTTCCTTTCCTTGGAAGTCCCTGTCTAACTGGGCTTCATTTTCTAAATCTGATGGGTTTTGGGGGTATACAGGACCTGCCACATTGGACCTCAAAGTCCACAATGAGCAGAGTTCTTTGTCAGGCCAAAAGCCCCTAATCCCATGTGTTATAATGGGAAAAATAACACATATACTACAGGTAATATGCATGTAGCTTTGACATATACTATCTGCATACATTTTAGCTGCTGATTTGGGTAAACAGCCTTGGCATGATTATGATTACATTTAAGATATTATTTTTGTTTCTTAATGAACTTATTTCAATCAGAGTTTAGTGAGGACCTGTTTTGTGCCTGGAATCTTGCTAGGTGTTTTGAAGGATACAAAAAAAAAAACATTAAAAGAAAAAAAGGCATGCCAATAGGCAAGAAAGTAATCTGACTAAAAAGTTATTCACTCTAATGTATTAGAAGAGATAGGTGAAATATTTATTCTTATGGTGCAATAGTTCTTAAACCTGGCTGTACATATGTTTCATCTGGGGGGGGGGGTTTAAAAAAATTCAGATGTCTTCACCCTACCCAAGACCAATTAAATCAGAATCTTTTGCTGGTGGGACACAAGTATTTATAGTCTCTAAAAGCCCTCAGATTCTAATGTGCAAGTAGGCCTGAAAACCATTGAACTAACAGTAGATATTTTCATTTCTATCTTTTGGTTTTGCAAAAATTTCAATTTTACAGAAAAGATGAACATTTGTATAATGAACTCCCACATATACTCCACCTAGTTTGACCAACTATAACATTTTGTCATATTTGCTTGCTCTCTCTCCCCCAAGCCCACCCCAAATGAATTTGTATGTACAATTATTATTAATATTATTTTGTTGAACCATGTCAGAGTAAATTCCAGGCATGATGGTCATTTATCCCTAAAGATATCAGCGAATATCTCCTAAGAAGCAGGATATTATTTTACATGATTACGGTATTAAATTCTTAAATTAAAAAAAATTGAACTGATACAATACTATTAACAAACATACAGTCCATATTCAATAAGGAAATATTTCTAATGGTGGAGGTTTTAGGCTCAGTGGTAAAGAATTTCAAGTAGTATGACAAAGGGTTTGGGAGACAGAGTAGGGCCTATTTAGTACCTCTTATGTCATACACAGAGTTCTAGAGAATTGGTATCTAAAGTCTGTCTTGGGGAAAGATCAACAAGTGCTACAGACTTCAGAAAAAGGGAGATCACTATTCACCAGAATAGGAAGAAAGAATTCTATGCTTATGTGGGGATAGTGCAAAATGAATAAGAATGACTATAAATTCTACTCTCAATTAGAACGTATACGTATACTTTTTTAAATGAATATTCTTTGTGGTGATGGTTGCATAATTGTATAAATATACTAGAAATCACTGAATGTACACTTAAGATGGTGAGTTTAATAGAAAGTAAATGATACTTCAACAAAACTGTTATTTAGAAGAGAAAAAATGATGTTTTATTTAGATCACTGGGGGGACAATGATAGTTCACAAGATTACACATACATTTTCCACTAACTATAAATGTCTACCTTAATACTTTTCCTGACATAACCCTTCAGCAATCCAGCATCTGCATTCACATGACACAAATTTATTTTCCAACAGTTATCAGAGATAACTGGTTATTCTGTACTGAATAATGCGAACATCCCTCTACTTAGAATTCAGATTACTTAAAGGAAGAGGTATGAATTATAAAATATTAATATGGGACTTTTCTGCTAGAAATAGATCCTTAACGGTATTCACTGAGAATCAGGAGTGGGGCTATCTTATATATTGTTGTATCTCAGAAAAGAGGCGATGAGGCTGAGAGCAACAAAAACATCCTTGTATGAAGAGTAAAAGAGGCCCAGGTCAATGTGTTAGGATTCACTGAGGTGAGAACCTTAAAAGGAGAATGCCTGGCACTTTTCTTGAATGAAATGGACTTTTAGAAAGACATTGGCAGTGTGATTGCATTCTATACAGTTGTAAAACCTAGCTGAGATACAGAAGAAAAAGACAGTAAAACTGCATTGCTGATATTTCCAGGGAAAGAGGTGCTCTGGATAAATTAATTTTTCAGATGACTAAAGATGGGTTATCCAAGGTCAAGTATAAGTGTAATTAATTTAAATAAAATATTCTTAAATCAACATATTTTCCTCATTGGTTAAAAAAAGTTAAATTGCAAGATACAGAAAACTGTATGTAGTGTGTGTACAGTTTAGACAATAATATAAAAGAAATTCATTTATTGACCACCTAGCTTTGAATATATAACAGTATCAAAATATTTGAAGACCTTGGGTGTGTGCCTCTTCTAGTCCTGAAGTAATCACCACTTACATATTGCATTCTTGCTGTTTTCTCTAAAAAAATAATTCATATGTACGTTTATGTTTCTCCAATAAATGTACTGTTTAGTTTTTTTCTGTACTACATACATATGTTTCCCTAAAATATACTTTATTTTTTCTATTTTGAACTTTAAAATGAATGGAATCATGTTGTATATCTCAACTTTTTTTAAAGTTCAAAATTATGTTTTGTTTTGTTTTTAATTTTGCATATGGGCAGGAGGCACCAGGGATCGAACTCCAGACCTCCAGCATGGCAGGTCGGAGCTCTGCCTGCTGAGCCACGGAAGCCGCCCCAAAATTGTGTTTTGAAACACATTTTAAATTTCCAATCTACTGTTGATAGATTGTTTCCAGTTGGTTTTTTGAAAAATGAGGGAAAATGTTGTCATAAACATTCCTATATATGTCCGCTGCTGGTGCATGGGGGCAAGAGTTTCTGTAGGTACATACCTCATAAATTCTGGATCACTGAGAATGTACATCTTTAACCTTACTAAATAAGGTTGAATTGTTGGTAAAAGTGATTATGTTGATTTACACTCCCGCTAGCAGTGGAAGTTACTCCCATTACAAACTGTCTTTGCCAATTCAATTTTTACAATAAGGTGGGTATGTAATGGAATTCCGTGGTTTTAGTTTTCATTTCCCTGATTACACAGTGGCTGAACATCTTTTCATAAATTTATTGGTCATTTGAACTTCCTCTTCTATGAAATGCCCATTCAGTTGTTTGTCCAGTTTTCTATTGGGCTGTTTATCTCTTTCTTATTGGTACATAGGATTACTGATATATTCTGGATCAATCTTTTGTTTATCGTGTGTTGCAGTTATCTTCCCCCATTTTGTGACTTGTATTTTCACACTAATTATAGTGCCTTTGATGAACAGAAGTTTGTCACTTTAATTCAAATTTATCTATCTTTTCTTTCATGATTAATATTTGTGGTTACAATATCCTTGCCTACATGCAGGTCAGAAAGGCTTTCTCCTACATTCTTTTCTATACGTTTTAAAATTTTGCTTTTCATATTTAAGCGCTAACTGTTCGATAAGCTAGAAAGTCTAACAATTATCCATTTGCATGTACCTAACAACCTAGTTTCAAAATATGTAAGACAAAAATTAACAGCCTACAAGAAGAAATTGATAAATCCATAAATAAAGTAGATTTCAGCACACCTCTCTCAGTAGCTGATAAAAGAATCAGATAATACAATTCACCAACTTGACCCAATGGACATATACAGAACACTGTACCCACACTTCACAACATGTCAGCAGCTGCAGATCATTCTTTCTAAACCGCCACAAAACACTGACCGTATATTTGCGCCATAAAGAAAATTTCAATCAATTCAAAGGGTTTTAATTACACAGACTCTGTTCTTTGACTTTGATGCATTTAAACCAGAAATCAGTTCTAAAAGACAACAAGAAAATCACATGTATTTGGAAATTAAAAACATTTCAAATAATCCACAGGTCAAAAAACTCATATTAGAAATGTGAGAATATTTTTAATTGAATGATAATGTAAAATAACATCTCAAAAACTTATAACACACCAATTATAGGGAAATTTATAGCTTTATATGCACATTAAAAAAAAAGAAAGTCTAGAATTCTCACCTGCCATGCTGGGGACCTGGGTTCGATTCCTGGAGCCTGCCCATGCCAGAAAAGAAAAGAACGTCTGAAAAATTATCTTCAAGAAATGAGAAAAAAAAAAGAAAAAAAAAAAAGAAATGAGAAAACCCTGGAAAGTAGATGGAAATGATAAAGATCAAATATTAATGATATAGAAAGAAATATACGAGAGAGTATCAAGAAATGCAGAAGACTGTTGAAAAGATTAATAAAACTGTAAACCTTCTGTGAGACTAAGATAAACAGACAAGGCACAAATAAAGCAATATCAGAAATGAAAAAGGAACCATCACTACAGAGCCTACAGAGATTAAAAAGTAGAATAAAAGATTTTATGGACAACTTTGTATCAATAACTTTAAATTTTAGATTAAATGAGTCCAGTTCCAGAAAATATAACATCAAAATTGCTGAGGGGTGCGGGGTGGGAAATTAAAAGAAAAACATTTGTGATAACTCTGAGAAAATTGGAAGTTCAAACACTGGTGATATTTAACTACACTAAAGATCTATTGTTACTCTTTTATGTGTGAAATGGTATCTTAGTTATGTTTTCTAAAAAGTCCTTAACCTTTAAGGATTCCGGTTGAAACAAGAAAATTATATATGGATTTGCTTCAAAATAACAGTCAATGCTACAAAACCATGCTCACACCTGTACAACATGGCACAATGTGTTAAAGTTAGTGTTTAAAATTCACAAGCAGGGTGGGCCACGGTGGCTCAGCAGGCAGAGTTCTCACCTGCCATGCTGGAGATCTGGGTTCAATTCCAGGGGCTCACCCATGCAAAAAATAAAAATAAAATTCACAAGCAGTAACCCACCTCCGTATTAGGGGAAAGCTGGGACTCAACACTTCCTGGGGCTATCAACTCAGCAGATAGGGATAAGGATTTTCCCTCCCGCTGCTGTTAAGAACCAATCAGCAAGCTCGACACCAGACCTAGAACCAATCAGCGAGCTCGGCTCTGGTCTTTCCTTCCCTCCCTAATCCCCACTTCCTCCCTCCGTGTGAGGCGGCGCCATGTTCCAAGGGCGGCAGGCTTGGTTCTGCAGCAGCGTCAGCCAGGATCTGAGGCAGCTGTGGAGTAGGAAGCTGGGCTTAAGGGATGGGTTTGAGGTGGTGAGGGGAGCATCCTGGCTCTCTCTGGTGCCTTGGTCCTAGAGTGCCCGCCAGGCAACTTATGCTTTTGCCTCCGCAGTGGCCGAAGGCGGGACGATCAGTGACCCGAGGGCCGCCGACTTCCTTTTCAGCTGTGATGCTTCACACCCGGACACGCTGAGGTATCCCAAAGCCACCTGGCAGTGCCCCTGGTGTTCTGACGAACCAAGAGTTAGGGATGGAAGTTGCAGGCCATTCATAAAAAACGATGATAGGAACAGACCGGAAACAAGCAATTTTTCACTCTTAGATGTGGGGGGAAACAGCACCAAAAACCCCACCTTTGTCCTCTCCTTCCGCTTCATGACTCGGCCTCCTGGTTCTCGGGTCCTGAATTCCAGGCATGTGGGTCCAGTTCCCACAACTCCACATGGCATCTTGAAGGCCCCTCATACTCAGGACGTTTAAACCAAATCTCCCTAGTAGCCCCTTTACCTGCACCAGAACCTGTGTTCTCAAACCTAAAACTTAGTTTCTTTTGATTAACGTCTCCTTCCCCCACTAAGCATTAGTGGCTAAGTTTCATGGATGGTAACTCTGTAATTATTATTAATTCTCACTGCCACTCTTTCTTTTTTAACATTTTATTTTCAAATAATTTCAAACTTACAGGGCAGTTGCATTAAAAAATACCCCACAAAGGGAACTCCAGCATACCCCACCACCACCCGGATACCCAGATCACCTTCTGTTAACATTTTTCCCTGTTTTCTGTATTACTCGACCTAGCTATCCATCCGCCCACCCACCCATCCATTGATCTATTAATCTGTTTTCTAAGCATTTGGGAGTATTTGTATACATTATGCTCCTCGACCACTTAATACTTCTATGTATATTTAAGAACAAGGATATTTACTTATGTAACCACCTTAAGTACAGTTACCAAAGTTCAAGAAATTTAACATTGATATATAGCTTACAATCTATATTCCAATTTTTTCAGGTGTCCCAGTAATGACCTTTTGGGCATTTTCTCCTCTATCATTAGATACAGTCCAGGAACATGTATTACATATAATTGTGTCTCTTTAATCTTTCTTTTTTTATAAATTGTGGAAACGTGCATAACATAAAATTTCCCATCTTAATCTCTCCAAAGCATATAATTCAGTAGGATTAATTACCTTCACAATGTTATGCTATCCTCACCATCAGCCATTATATGAGTTTTTCCAGCACCCTAAACAGAAACTCTGCACCCGTTATGCATAAACTGCCCCAACCCCCATTCCTGGTAACCTGTACTTTACTATGTATGAATTTGCATATTCTAGTTATTTCATAAAAGTGTAATACAGTATCTGCCCCATTGTGTGTGACTTATTTCCCTCAACATGATATTTTCAAGGTTCATCCATGCTGTTGCATGTATCAGAACACCTCTCCTTTTTATGGCTGAGTGACAGTTCATTGTATGTATATACGGCATTTCTTCATCCAGCTGTTGATGGACTTTTGGGTTGCTTCCACCTCTGGGTTATCGTAAATAATGTTCCCATGGACACTGGTCTTCAAATATTTGAATCCTGCCTTCCGTTCTTTTGGGTATATACCTAGAAGTGAGATTGCTGGGTCATATGGTAGTTCTATGTTTAACTTTTTGAGGAACTTCCCAACTGTTTTCCACAACAGCCGCACTATTTAACATTCCCATCAACAATGCACTAGGTTTCCCATTTCTTTGCATCCTCTTTAAGTGCATATTTTCCACTTAAAAAAATTAATATGTTAATGATTTTGTTTGTTGTTAATTTTTTAAATTAATAAATAAAAATTTAAAAATATTTTTAAAAATTTAATAGCCATTCTAGTGAGTGTGTGAGGTGGGAAGTTGTGATTTTGAACTGCCAGTGTTTTGGTACACATCCTAATTACCTCTTGCCTGGACCTATTAAAGTAACTGCCTAAGTGGCTGCTCTGTCTCAAATCCACCCCCCACACACACACACACAGATTTTCCTTCACATTGTTGTTTATAGGTCTGATCAGAGTCCTGGCCAACCCACTTCTGAGTCTCCTTACTTAGAGGTGATTTAGAACCAAGGTTCTTATTTTGGCTAATGCCTAAACTTGTTTATTTCCCAGTTTTTCTACTCATAGTTTCCATAATCTGGTCAAACTGAACTGTCAGATTACTGGCTACTTTTACCTTTCCTATTTTTTTTTTAAGATTTGGAAAACTTTTTAAAAAGAAATAATTAAAATAGAAAAGAGCAGATAGTGAACACTTGTGTATTCATCCAGGATAGTTAGTTAACAGTTTACCTAATTCTTTTCATGTCTTTTTTTTTTTTTTTCTTTTACATGGGCAGGCACTGGGAATCGAACCCGGGTCCTCTGGCATGGCAGGCAAGCATTCTTGCCTGCTGAGCCACCGTGGCCCGCCCTTTTCATGTCTTTTTAAGACAAAAAAACCTAACCAAACCTAACAAAATCTCTTTTCAATCCCGAACCCATTCCTTCCCTTTCCAGAAGCACTGTTGTTTTGATTTGGTTCATTTTTTTTCAAATACTTTTTATTATACACTTACAGGTATTCTTGAAGAACAAATAGTGTTTTGTGAGATTTTTTTAATGAACGAAATGATATGATACTGAATAGACAGTTTTGCAATTTGCCTTTTTACTCAATGTTTTCAAGTGGTATGGGTGGTGATGCAGGTTGATCTGGTTCCTTCCATTTTTAACTGCAGTTACATTGCAGGAATATGACATTTTTTTGTCCTTTTCTATTTATGGACATTTAAATTTCCAGTTTTTCCTTTTTACAAAAGTGCTGGAAAAAAGTCTTTGTGTTTATATTGCTGGGTTTTATGGTATTTGCATTTTAAATTTTAATAGGTGCTACCACATTGTTCAATATCAGATTGACATCCATTTACACTCTTCGTAGCAAAGTATGAGTTTCTGTTTCCTTGGACGATTTGCCAGTACCTGGTCATTTGAGTCTTTAATTTTTGCCATTCTGAAAGGCAAGAAATGATACTACATTATAGAATAATTTGCATTTCCTAATTATTATCAGTTGTTTTCCAAGGCCAGCACTTTGTCATTATTGTGCCTTCGCGCATGCCTTTCATTTTTCTTGCAATGCCCTTCTTTTATCTCCACCCTTTCTTCAAGGCCTAGGAAAAATGTTGCCCTCTATGTGAAGGCGTTGCTGACTGCATTGCCCCCTCCCTACCCAAGAATGAACTGATCCCTCTTTATAGCAATGGCTATGGATGAGATGCATACGCTGCTGACACTCACTGTATTTTCAATGTTCAGAAAACATTACCATTTTAGGTCAAGTTTCTAAATTAATATGATCATCACTCAAATCTCTAAAGCTGAGATTGGTCTAGGCCTAGACCAAAAAAACAATAAATATCTCTTGCTGTGTATTTTTGCTTCTTTGCCAGAAGAAAGGATCAGCATAAAAGTGTCCTTTAAGGGTGATTGAATAATGATATAGCTTTCACAATGTGGCTGTGTGATTGTGAAAACCTTGTGTCTGATGCTCCTTTTAGCTACCTTGTCAACAAAGGAGTAGAACATATGGAATAAAGATAAATAATAGGGGAACAAATGCTAAAAAAAAAAAGTGTCTTTTAATGTAATCCTCTCCTACTTTATTCTTTCTTTCTTTTTAAGGTGAATTGAAAGTTTAAATACATTGTTTCATAAACTAAAAGATTTCCTTTTCTTTCTCTTAGAATATTTCAGAGCCTTGAGTACATAGAAGACAATGCTACAGTTTTTCACGCCTACTATCTCTCTGCGGTAGCTAATGCTGAAATAAAAAACTCGGTGGCTTTAGGTCATTTCGTTCTTCCTCCTGCCTGTCTGCAAAAAGGTTAGCAAAGATCGTTCATCCAATCCCTGTTAGACAACCAAATCCATCTATATGTCCCCTAACTTTATTGATCTGTGTTCTCAATCACAGATTTAAAATTTTTTATCGTTTAATATAAGTGGAAAAAGCATGGACTTTGGGTCAGATTGGTATGGGTTTCTAGCCTGGCTTCTGTTTATTGTTCATTCAGACATTTTTTGAGCTTCTGTGGTATGCCAGGTTTCAATCCAGGGGCTGCAGATTCCATTGTAAATAAGACAAGTGCAGATTTTATAGGCTAAGATCCAATTACTTACTAGTTTCTTGACCTTTCACTAGTTATTTAACCTCTTCTGAATTATTTTGACGATTAAATGAGATGACGCATTAAGGTATCTGCATAGTGAGCATTCGATGAATGTGTTTTTTGCCAGTTTTGAAACTTTTCATTATTTTTCTGAAATTCTTTAATTCTAATATTTGAAGAGTTTTGTGATAACAAGCTCATATATTTTTATTGTTCTTTATTGTTTGGAAAGTATTTTCACATTAATTATTTTAGCAAGCCTGTGAAGTAGTGAGGATAAGTCAATAAGGAAACTTCTTCTGAGATTCGTTCTTTTAATTTCCCCTACTTGGAACACACTTTCTTATCTTGCTCTTTGTCCAAATCCTACCTATCTTTTATGGCCTAACTTTAACTTTTCCATTTTCAGTTGTATAATTACCTAATTCTTGATATGTATATTGTCTACCCAATAAATGCATGTCCATCTTCAGAAAGACAGACGAAAGCTGAACAGAGAAGTTTTTCTATACTTTTAAAAGATTTCTATAGAGGAGACATTAGTTACGCCAAAGACTGGTTTCCTTCCATACTTAATGTCCTGGCAAGACCTACTTATAAAACTGTTCTAAATGGTTATGCAAATAAATTAATAACTGAATAGGAAAATTGATTTATTCAATAACTATTTGTGCCAAGCGTTAGATACAGCAGAGTCACTGCCTTAAAGAGTTTGTTTAGTTCAGAGCTCACCAGAATCACCAAAAAAAAAAAGAAAGCTTATATTTAAAATCATTATTTATTCTAATTTGAATTATTACTCCTTTTCTATCCTATGTTAGTTTTTTTTAGAAGGATTGAGAAAACCTTCTCTACCAAAAGGGGGAAGAGTGAAATGGGACAAAGTGTCAATGGCTGAGAGATTCCAAACAGAGTCGAGAGGTTATCCTGGAGGTTTTTCTTACCCATTAAGTAGATATCACTTTGTTATTCAAGATGTAATGGAGAGGCTGGAGGGAACTGCCTGAAAATGTAGAGCTGTGTTCCAATAGCCATGTTTCTTGATGATGATTGTATAATGATATAGCTTTCACAGTGTGACTGTGTGATTGTGAAAACCTTGTGTCTGATGCTCCTTTTATCTACCTTGTCAACAGGTGAGTAGAACATATGG
>PVIY010053007.1:0-14910 GCA_004026745.1 Myrmecophaga tridactyla | reverse complement strand
ATCTCCCCATTTATGCATTTCAGCTATATTCTGTCTTCTCCAAAGAACTGTGAGCTCCTTGAATTTACCCTTGGTACTTAGCATGATGTTTGGTACACTATAGGTCACTGGATAAATATTTGATAAGGAAATGCATAAAAGCTTCAGTGTGTAGGTAGACCCCAGCTTATAAATAGCTTATAAATTCAAAGCTTGTCAGAAAGGTTTTTTTGGGACTCAGAACACATTGTCCATAGAAACAATATCATAGGTTTTTGGTTTCAGGCAAGAGGGGAAAAAACATCTACATAACCCAGAATGTTTCTGAAATACTCTTCAAGTGCAGTCAAAGCACAAAAATCTAACACTCCTGCAAGTTAAACAAAACAGAACAAGAAAAATCGAAGAGATAGTTTTACATTTTTAACTCGAATGCTAGTACTTGAGACTGTGAAGTACCTTTCTCAAATTCCCTGAGGTGCACACTGTACCTATTTAATCTCTGTGACTCAACCCCTCCTGAATCTCTGCCGTGGGCACCCTGCCCTGGCAAATGGTCATGGTTGAGTGTGCTCAGTGCTGCTCTCCTTTCTCAAGGATTCTATCTACTCTCTCTGCTGTCTCCCCAACCCCAGCTACCAGGGAGAGAGGTGAGTCCCCAGCCAAAGGGCTGGCAGACTGGCTGGCCTCTCTGCTCGCAGGGAGAACAGCACAGTAGAACAAGAGCTGGGTGGTTGCTGGCTGCACTGGCAGAGCAAATTAGCCCTTTCACAGCTTAATTCAAAGTGCATCTCACCATTAATTGTAGGCAGATTTTTTGCTGAGAAAAAAGATTAGGTTGAGTGATGAAGAGCATTTATTTGGGGTGATTATTGCAGAGTGGAGTGTTCATTGTCTTGGAAAATGATTTTGTAAACCTCTTCTCATTTAATATAACATTACCACAAAGCTCTTTAAACAGTTTCTTTAGGTAAGAAAAGGGGTTTAGCTATCTTGACTGAGTACACTGGTGTGTGTCAGAAATGATAGGCTACGTGCTAGAGAAGGATAATTGCCACATTCACATAAGGAAGCTGCAATATCCCTGGGAGAAGGTCTTCTCTGAAATAGTCAGTCCTCATGAGAAATAAAGAATGACCTGGCACCCTTCACAGGGACTATTATAACTTCAGTGGTTTTCTAATGTTGACCCAAACACTTAGAATATTTTGAATGATCTTGAGCACCTACATAATTTACCCAGAGTTACATAGCTTGTTAGGAAGAAGGCAAAATAGATGTAATTTTTCCCCCAAGTCTCACGTGTCAACTCCAAAGAATTTTTCAAAAACTATGAGCTCATGTGCCCACTGTCAGGAGATGTGTAACCATTGATCTTATAAGGCTAATGACTCAATCTATCTCAATATAGGGAAAGACCTCATCTAACCTATTCAGGACAAATGTTAGGAGCCAGGGACTATCTGAACCTTTTGGCCTTTGGGGAAGTTTAACCTCATCTCATTGAGCTGTTCCAGGATTCCAAGCTAATTTGGGAGGGCTCAGGCTTCAGATTTTGCAGGCTCTGTTGCTATGCAGTACTGGTCTACTCACTTTTTTTTTTTTAGTTGTGAAATACTAACATATATTCAAAAAAGCAATAAATTCCCAAGTACATTTTAACAAATAGTTATAGAACAGATTTTAAAATTTGGTATGGGTTATAGTTCCAGGATTTTCTTTTTTGTTTTTTCTTCTAGCTGCTCCAAGACACTGGAGACCAACAGAACTATCAATATAATGATTCCGCAGTCATACTTATTTGTTAAATCCTATTTTCTCTGTTATACTCTTCCTTCTCTTTAAATAGCAAATATACATAAAAGCAATAAATTTCAAAGCACATTGCAATAATTAGTTGTAAAACCAATATCAGAGTTTGGAATGGGTTATAATTCCACAATTTTAGGTTTTTATTTCTAACTGCTCTAAGGTACTGGAAGCTAAAAGAAATATCAGTATAATGATTCAATACTCATATTCATTTATTAAACCCGACTTTCTCTATATAACCCCCCCCCATCAACTTTGATCTTTCTCTCACTCTTTAGGGATATTTGGGCTATGCCCATTCTAACTTTTTCGTGTTTTAAGGGGCTGTCAATAACATGGGATAGGAGATGGAACTAGTTGATGTTCTAGAAGTGCTAGCCCCTCTGCATTTCATAACTTATTTAGTCCAGGGAACCATTTGGAGGTTGTAGGGTTTGAAGAATTACCCTAGTGCATGAAACATTTGTAGAATTTTATATAATACCCTAAGTATTCTTTAGGATTGTCAGAAATGGTTTTGGTTGGGGTTTGGCAAGTTATGATAGGTAGCAGTTTCTAACTGAAGCATGCTTAAGAGTGACCTCCAGTTTAGCCTCTTGCCTCTATTTAAGCTCTCTCAGCCACTGATACCTTATTTGTTACACTTCTTTTCCCCCTTTTGGTCAGTATGGCATTGTTGATCTCATGGTGCCAGGGCCAGGTTTATCTCCACGGGTCATCTCCCATGCCGCCAGGGAGGCTTTCATCCCTGGATGTCATGTCCCATGTAGGAGTAGAAGGCAATGCTTTCACTTGCAGAGTTGAGCTTACACAGAGAAAGGCCACATCTGAGCAACAAAGGAGGTCTTCCAGAAGTGACTCCTAGGCATACCTATAGGTAGGCTAAGTTTCTCTGCTATATGCATAAGCCTCACAAGAGCAAGCTTCAAGATCAAGGGCTTGGTCTATTTATTTATTTATTTACTTATTTATTTTAGCAAAAACACTTATCTATGTTTTCTTCTAGCATTTTCACAGCTTCAGTTTTTATATTCAAGTCTTTGTTCCATCTGGAATTATTTTGGTACTATAAGGGATATAAGGACCTTGCTTAGTTAACGGTTCCTGACTATTTACTAAATAAATCTTTCCCAAGTTAGACAACTACTATCTTCACCATATACTACATTCCCACATACAGACTTGGGACCACTTTTGAACTCCCTACTTCTGTGCACATGTTTTTTTTCTGTGTGTGTGCGCATGTTTTTTTTTTTCGCCATATAATCCCATGTTTTTTTTATTAATTAAAAAAAATTAACAACAAAAAACAAAAATATTAACACATCATTCCATTCTACATATACAATCAGCAATTCTCAATATCATAACACAGTTGCATAGTCATCATTTCTTAGAACATTTGCATCGATTTAGAAAAAGGAATAAAAAGACAACAGAAAAAGAAATAAAACGATAACAGAAAAAAAAAAGATTATACATACCATACCCCTTACCCCTCGCTTTCATTTATCATTAGCATTTCAAACTAAATTTATTTTAACATTTGTTCCCCCTATTACTTATTTAGGTGTCCCTAATGTTTGGCACAGTATCTGTATACTCACCTTTGAAGTAATTTTAAAAGAATCTATCAGAGATTTCCAAGTTTCGGATCAGAGATGGTGATAGGTACAATGAAAATGTGATGTCAGGAATTTCTCATTATCAATCACGGAAATGCTCTAAGGTCTTATTTCTTAGGTCCTACTACAGTGTATTTTTAAAAATAATAATAAAGTAAGAACATTCAACCTTGTATACCTAAACCCTACATACAGATTCATAGAATCTTAGGCCTAGGAGAAGAGGAAGAATCTTCCAGGAACATCCTCTTTGGACCTCCAAGAGTCCACACTTCAAATTTCTCACTCAGTTAATTGCCAAGTCTGCTTTGAAAAAGAAAAATTTTACTATTTCCCTTTAGCTACACACAATATTGCGTGAGTTTGGATTGCTGAGAAATAGACAACAACACAGGATTACATGTGCGAGAGACTTATTGGGGGAAACAACTGATGAAGGATAAAGGGGGAGGGAGCAGGAGTAGGGGAAAGAACCCCAGAGCACATTATAGGTCTGACACCTACAAAAGTAGAGAGGGAAGGAAGAAAGGTTGGGCAGGAAAAGCTTCAGACTGCGGTGCAGTTCTGAGACAGTCTCAGAGAGTCCCTAAGTATAAGTTGAGCGTGAGAGGATTCCTCCATTGCACAGAAATGGCCTAGCTCTAGTCCTTCATCAGGCTCATTCATGGCTTGGGGCAGCTTGCGGGAAGAGTGGCCATGGCCTGAGTTCCGTGACAGATGCAACTGTGTGACAGCTGGAGTCTGTCAGTCAATTATGCTCCCCACAGCAGGTATCTGAAGAGGTAACCTCCATGGCCACAGCAAATATTCACTTTACTTCTAGAGAGAATCACAATTTAATCCTGGTCTATCCCCACTCTTTCTTTTCCAAACCCCTTGTACCCATATTCTCTGATCCCATTTACAGTCAGATAAATTAATATTGCTACCGATCCTATCTCAGCTTTCTCTTCTCCCAGTTATATAATTCTTATTCCTTTCATTGCTATCCTTTGAACCCTCTTAAGGTTTGTCAAGCCTCTTTGCCAAGGTTCAGAACCCGTGTACTCCATGAGCAGGATGCTCTCTGAGGCAATTCACAATAGTGATTAGGGACACACACTTTGGTGACAGATGTCAGCTCCAACCCAATTTTATCACATTTTAGCTAGGAGGCTTTGTGCAAGTCTCTTAACTTTCTGACCATCAGTTTTCTCATCTGTAAAATAAAAATAACAATAGTACCTACCTAGTGAGGTTAAATGAAATAATGCATCCATATAAGAAAAGTCCCTGGCATATAGTGAGTGCTTAATAAACATCAGCATAAAATATTGTTAGCATTGTATCCAGTAGTGAGCTTGTTTTGCTATTAAAAGGACGTTCATGCTCACTCATGCTCAATTTGTGGTGCATTCCCCTTAGTCTCGAGGCACTTTTGTTCATGATTTTTCACAGTAAGTATCTGCCAGGTGATATTAGTGTTGCTGTTTTTCCTTTCTAAATGTACCATCCTATGTTTATTCCTACTATTGACCCACTTTATCGTCCAGTTTTTCTACAAAGTCTGTGCATCCAGGAACCAATAGTTAGAGGTTTGTTTCATTTTGTTTTCTATTAGATGCTGTGACATAAAAATATATAAACAACAAGCTTTATATCTTTGGTAAAATATGCTGTCTTTTGAACTATAACAATCAATGCTTCTTCTGGATTCATTGCACATTTAGATTTTGGGGAAGATGCTACAGGCACAAACCCCTCTCATCCTTGTTTCCTGAATAGCAACATATTGAAAAGTAGCATGAATTCCCCAAATCATTTGATTATAACCCTGATTTGATCCCATTGGCAATAATCTGGAAGAGAAGGGGAGGGAGCTAGCCCAACTCTGGGAGGCAAATAGTAATTATAACCAATACATCATCTTAATTTTCTATGACATTTCATTTGCCTCAAGAGATTTAATATTATCTCGTGATATTTGAAACAACTTGAAAGGAGGTTGGGTAAGAATTATTGTTGCCTATTCTGGAACAAACTGAAGTATAGAGAGGTGACATAATTTGCCTACGTCACCAGAAAGACCAGCGGAGAGCCAGAAGCAGACCCTGGGTCTCCCGCATCACAACTGGGGGCTCTTTAATTCGGCCTGACTGATAAACATGGCAGCACAAGGCTCCCCTCTCAGAATAAGGTAGGTGGGCACCTACCTCTCTTTATTCCACCATCCCAGAGGTTAGAGCCACCTACCTACAAAGACAACTTCTCTCGTGGCCACAGAAGTGACAAAGGAGTCACCCCTGCATCTACCTTTTATCCTCACAGGGATCAGAGTCCCATATGTAGTTGACTACATTCAATCTATGGTCAGTTGCCTTGAGTCTAATTTATAACCAGTTCTTTGCATAAACAACCATAATTTTTCTAGATAGTGTCTGTGGTGACTTGGAGTTATGTACCTCAGAAAAACATGTTCTCAATCCATTCCCATGGGTGTGAACCTACTGCAAATAGGACTTTTTGAAGAGGTTACTTCAATTCAGGTTTGAGCCACCTGAATCAGGATAAGTCTTAAACTTATTAACTGGAGGCTTTATAGAGAAGGCCACAGAGAGGGAAATTGGACAAAGAGAGAGAAACCCCAGGGAGCAGCCAGAAGCTGGAAGTCAACAGAACCTGAAGAGAAAGGAGACGATGCCACCATATGCATTGCCATGTGATGGAAAAGCCAAGGAAACACAAAGATTGCTGGCCAGCCAGAAGATACCGACCCTGGAAGGAAGCAAGCCTTCTAGCTTTCGAAACTGTGAGCCACCCTTCTGTATGGTACTTACTTTAGAATTAGGAAACAGAAACACTGTTGATGTGTCCTTGAATCAAACAAGTGCTTTACTGAAGTTGGTAGGAATATAGAATTTAAGCACTATTTGTAATGGAATATTCTCACCTTTCTTACCTTTCTCCTCCCCTCCCCTACAACTTCTGATCTCCTCTTTCTCATCCATCCTCTGCCTCTGTCATTTTTGTTTGCTCAACATGCCTTTGTCCATTTATTTGGGGAATTACCCCTCCTTCATTGGGTTCTAGTGGAGTAGCAATCATAAGATCTCATCCACTCTCTTCACTGGGGTGCAGATGTGACCAGATTAACTCAATCAGCTTCTCTCTTCCATGGTTTATGTGGTAAATGCATGGTTAAGGTCACAAGAAACAGCCAACTGTTTTCCAAAATAGTCACACATTTTTTTACTTTTCAACCAGCAATGCATAAAACAGGGCCAGCTCTATAATTTGCCATGCCCAGGCAAAATGCAATGTCAGTTCCCTTGTTCCTAAAGCAAAAAAATAAAGTTTTTCACTGAGAATGATGACTTAGAAGGAAAGAGAAAGATGAGGCAACCAAACAGTTCCTTTCTCATTCAGTCCTTTTTTTTTAAAAAAAAAACTTTTTAAATGATAAAATATAACATATATTCAAAGCAAAGAAAGAAAAAAGCAATAATTTTCAAAGCACACTTCAACAACTAGTTATAGAACAGATCCCAGAATTTGTCATGGATTACCACTCCATCATCTCAGATTTTTCCTTCTAGCTGTTCCAAAACACTGGAGGCTAGAAATATTAATATAGTGATTCAGCAGCCATACTCATTTGTTAAATCCCATTTTCTCTGTTATACCTTCTCTTTCTCCTTTAATCCTTCTTCCAATCTATAGGGATCTTTGGGGAATGCTTGTCTGATTTATTTGTGTTGAGAAGGGGTGTCCACATTAAAGGATATAGGGACGTAATTAATTGATAATTCTGGAGAGGCTTGTCCCTCTGTTTTAGTCCTTTCTTATTCATCAATAAGATGAAGGTAGAGAGTTGGTAGAATGTGTGTATTGAACAGTGAAATAAAAAGTTGAGCTTGTCTCATTCACTGGTTCCACTGTTCTTGAAACAACGAAATACGGATGCATGTACAAGCTAGGAAATCCAAATTGAGTGCTTTCAGTGATTCCACATACAAGTTAACCGTCTCTTCTATTTGTATTTAAAACTGGTACTGCACAATATAAAAATGAGTAGTAAAAGGCATGCTAATAATTAATAGCGTGAATACCAAATAAACAACATGACAAGTCAAGAGAGAGACTGTAGAAGAAAAAAGCTTTGTATTATTTTTTAATTTGGATCTGCTGCCAATTTCTTCTGACTCTTAAAAGTGTTTGCCTAAAATAAATGCACAAACTTAAACGATCATTTTACAACAAAGTGTTCTAATAACTTTGTCAGGAAAGTGATGCATTTTGTAACTGAAGGAGAGACCTCAAATGTTAATTCCCAAATGCATCACTTTCCTGACCCTTGCATTATCATACAAGGGTGTGTCATCAGATAACCCAGTCCACCAATGAACTTTCAACATGATAGGGTCAGTGGCAGAGCCTCTTGGAGAGCTGAATGGAAAACAAACAAACAAACAACATTCCCCCCACCCCATTTTCTACATCAGGAAATTTGAATGAAAATTGATTAGGTTTATTTATAGTATTCAGTTTTATATCTGTATTTCAGAAACAGCAACACAGAAGTGAATATGAAATACACTTTCCTAGTCCCTGCTCCCAGAATGCACGTGGAGAAGCTGAGTTTAGACCCACAGAAGGTGAAGTATAAGAAACTAAAAGCAAAAGCCTTGATGATCTTCACCTGATGGAGCGTTCTCCAGATTGTGCTGTTGCCTGGAGCTCTGTGTGTGACTCAGATAAACTCAGTTGCAGCCCGCACGGTGGGGTTCAGTTTGGGGCTTGATGGCCTGTAGAGACGGACATCCCACTCAGTGGCTCTTGTGCCTAAAACACCTGCACAGTATTTCTGACAAGACCATGGGAGAGGCGAATGCGGGTTTGCTCAGGTTTCCTTTTGAGCACTGCAGAGTCAGGCTTCCCACCTCCTAGTTACTGGGTGGCTCTTCCTGTGGGAAATTGGCTTAGGGCTGGGGGCTCGAGGTGCTTTGCTTACCCTATCCTTTTTCCCGGTAGTTTTTTCTCACCGTGCAGCGTCTCTGCAGATAATGTGGGCCTTCCTGCCAGATGGCTGCTGCCAGAACTGTGCTGCCCCATTGCCACTGAATTCCTAGTCCTTGAGGTACCTTTGAGAAGACTGACATTTAACAACCAGAGCAGAACACCGAAGATTACACCCTACCCAGAGTGACACGTTGAGATCACCCTCTCTTATCCCATCGCCACGGTGTCAACAAGTGTTTATAGAATGCCTTTCTACCTAATCTTTATTTATCTAAATTCTACTCGTCTTGTTGAAAGTCTCTGCCTTTTCCAGGAAGCCATCTTGCTTACTCTAATAGAAGCTGTCTCTCATCTTAAAAAAAAATTATATATACCTATATATATCTATGTCTGGCTATCTATCATCTATCCATCGTCTGTCTATCTATAATCTATCATCTATCTATTTATCTCTCACTTCCCTCATATAGTCAGAGCCACAGAGTGTTTTTGTTTTGCTATGTTGCTCTTCATTGCATGGTGTCCTCTTTATCACTCTAGTTATGATGCAAGATCCTTGAGGAAAAGTTAGCAGCACAAAGCTGGATACATATCAGATCCTCAGCACGTGCTTTGAAATCCACAGATCCCCTCCTCTCCGAGTTGATGTGCTGAGCTTTCAGGGAACCCCTATCTTACTGATATCTCCAGAGCCATTTCTCATTACTAACACTTCAGCATGATTTAAGTTTTTATACAAATCAGTAGCTGGTCATTCTTTTTAGTGGGCTTTTAGGACATGAGAAGGGGAATTGCTCCCTTGCCCAATTTTGTTGGCAAATGGATGTGCGTAGCAAGTCCAGCTAAGGGCATGCTGACAGAGGCTCTAACCACTTGGAGTTGAGGATCTTGGTCATGCCACTAGGGGAGGCATGGGCACCAGCAGAAATGCTGAGAGTGAGACTATTCCACAATGGACAGTTACAGGAGGGAGATGATGAATATCAGTGGTGGCTCTAAAACCAGATACAGCCATGGAGGCCGTATTTCAACTCCATTAACCTTCCCCAGGAAGAGAGGCCAACCAGAATCTTGTTGGAGCTGATGCCAGAACGGACATGGAGAAGAAGACCCAAGTGGTGAAAAGGGTGGACTTTGATGGTGATTTTGATGGACCACTCAGATCCACCTTCAGGAAGGAAGGTCTTATTATCCTGTCTGCTGGCTGTGCTGCTGCCAGAAAGCACTCAGCTGCCAGCACCCTTCTCAGCTGAGGACAGGTGCCTAGGCCAAGACCACATCTCCTTCCCTGGGTGACCACATTCAATGACTGATGGTGATGGAGGCAGAAAGGCCTAGTTCCCTTGCCCCGACTTGGGACAGCACTGAATGGGCACCCAATCTTCAGAACTCTCTATAGGGTCTGCTATACAGCGTGACTTCTCCCTCTGCCCAGTCCTGCTTCCTTGCCCTCCCTTCCCTTCCACTGGCATTGGCTCCACAAACTCTATTACACTTGCCTAATAAACACTAATCTTCTCCCTAGAGCCTGTTTTCAGGACAATCTAACCTGTAAAAGTGATGAAATTTCAACAACATTATGCTGAGCAAAAGAAATAAGGCACAAAATAATACCTACTGTGTAATTCTATTTTTACAGTGAGAGGTATCAGACCAGTGGTTGCCTGGGGAGGGGACTGTGGTGGGGATTGGCTGGGAAAGGATGCAAAGCAAATGTTTAGGGTGATGGAAATGTTTACATCTTTTTATGGAGGTGCTTCCACTGGTGGATACTTTTTTCTAAAAACAAACCACAAACTTAAAATAGCTATTTTATTGTATTAAATTATATCACAATAAAGTTAATTTAAATTGTTAATTCCCTCACAAATTAAGAAGCATAGAGCTAGACAATCTGGTACTGATGTGATCCTCAGAAACTCCATAGGGACCCACAGCCTCTGTTTCCCTCCTCAGCTGTCCTTAACACGTAGCCTTACTCCTCATCATCACAAGAAGGCTGCCACACAGCCAAGCCAGTGTTTTTGGCAGGAAGGGGAAGGGCAAAAGGTGTATTCCAGATAGATCATTCTTCTATTAAAAAGCTTTCTGAAAGCCCCCTCCAGTGACTTTGATAGAGCTGAATCACTGGGCTACGTCTGGCTAAATGAGACACTGGGGAGGGGAATCTTTAAGCTGAGTGTTTTGATGCCCCAATTAGATTAGGGCTCTTTTAGTATTGGGGGAAGATTAGCCAAGCCACAAATAGTGTCTGTCACACTTTCCTTTACCAGGAGTCTTGGTGTGGGCTAGAGACTAAATCTAGGGCAAATTTCATTTTTCAATAAGATGTGGATAGATCCTGTAAAGCAATTTCAACTTTCCTCCTTTTCGAGGGATACATTTCCCTAACGTTGAAGCAACTCGAAATTAAGCTGAATGATCAAAGCAGACAAGTCAAATTAAGGGCCAGCTAACAAGGCACCAGGGAGGCTTAACTCTTGCAGCTAGTGAATTTATTCAACTTTATTCTTTTTTTTTACAGACTGCATAAGTCATTTGGTGAGAAAACAAGACAAAATAGAGTGCTCAGGATGTTGGGTGGGGGGCAGGGTTACTAAAACCCATATGATATGAGAAAGAGGTAAAAGGAATTAGCAAGGAAAGTTCTTACCCCAAGCCATTATCTGGTCACGGACCTCAACTGTCAGAGGAAAGATCGGATTAGAGCCAAGATTAGAGCCTCTTTTTTCTGTCCTCAGACACATGACATTCTCATCTCAGGGTGTTTGCACTTCCTATTTCTCCTGCCTGGAATGCTCTTCTCCATCTCTTCCCATATTTCACATCCAGCACAGGAACCATCTCAGAGGCTTTCCTTGCCCACCCTATAAACCCCACCATCTGGTAAATATCTTTTTCATTATCCTGATTTATATTTTCCATAGCACTTACCACATCCTGAAATTATCTGATTTCTTATCTCTCTCCCTCAAGGCTAGAAAAGAAATCTTCAAAGGAGCTAAGCTCTGAAAATATTGTGTAGTTTCTCCATTACAATTAAAAAAAATTCTAAAATATAAAATATGCATATGAAGGTCCAATCATTTCTAATTTCCCCTCTGTAATTACTTGATGATTAAAAAGTACATCAGATTCTTTCAAAATTAATTTTGGTGCCTCCCGATTTGATGGTGCTCAAGCCCCTAAAACTGACTGTTGGATTATCTGTCTGCCTCCTGCACTAGAAAGAAAGCTCTATGGGAGGAGGCGACTTATCAGTCATCACCATATCCCTGGAACCTTAAATAGCACCTACATATAATATTTTCTCAATGGGTTGGACTAATAAAGAAAATGGAAATCTTCTAGCTGCCTTCAAATATTTGAAGAACTTCCTGTGGTGGGTGTGTGAGTGGGAGCATGGGGTGGGGGTTTCTCCAGGGCTTCTTAAGGACTAGTGTATGGAAACTATGGGGACTGAACATAATAAAAGAATTTTCTGATGTTCACTGTAGGTCAACATTATCCTTGGTGGCCTCATGCAGCAGTGAACTCCACGTCAGTGGAAATACTGAGCATCTAAGATAAGCAGCTGCCAGAGGTCTTAGAAAGGGGATTCCTTCTTTGAGAAAGGAGTTGGAAAAGATTACCAGATATTAGAATGTGGTTAAAAGGGAAATTTTAGGTTGTGTATGTTACTAGATTGAATTTAAAAAGAAACCCAACCACATAGGACTGTACAACACAAACAGTGAACCCTAATATAGGGGACATCGTTAATAGTACAATTATAATTCGTTTCACCAACAAGGGTACTAGTTCAGCTTGCTAAAGCCACCTGAATTCAAAACACCAGAAATATTGGCTTTTACAAAGGAAATTTATTAGTTACAAATGTATAGTTCTAAGGCCATGAAAATGTTCAAATTAAGGCATCAAAAGGAAGATGCTTCTTAGAGGAAAGACTGCAGGCATCCAGGGTTCCTTTGTCACATGGGAAGGCACATGGCGATGTCTCCTGGCTCCTCTCTCCTGTTTCTGGCTTAATGGCTGTCTCCAAAATGTCTCTAGGCATTTTTTTCTCTCTTTGTTTCTCCTGGGGCATTTTCTTTCTCTGTCTCCAAATGTCTCTGAGTGCTGAGCTCTCTGTGTCCTCTCATAAAATCCCAGTAAAGGAGTAAGACCCACCTTGAGTTGGGTGGGTCACATCTCCATGGAAGCAACCTAATCCAAAGGTCACACCCAATAACAGATCTGCACCCACAAGAAAGGATTAGAAGAACATGGCTTTTCTGGTGTACATTAGAGTTTCAAACCAGCACAGGTATCGTAATAATTCAAAATGTTAATAATAGGTAAAACTGTGTGTGTGTGTGTGTGGGGGGGTATAAACTCTATACTTTATGAATGCTTTTTCTGTAAACTTACAACTTCTATAATAGAGAAAAAAGTAAAAAAAGAAAAGATGACTGGGATATGCAGAATAATGGCTCCCAAAGATGTACACATCCTGTGCTAATCTACATGGCAGAAGGGATTTTGCAGATGTGATTAAGGATTTTGAGATGGGGAGCTTATCCAGGATTATCTAGGAGGCCCAATATAATCATATGGGTCCTTAAAATCAGAGAGTCTTTACCACTGAGTCCAGAGTCAGAGGAAGATGCAAAGAATAGTCAGAGAGATGCAATGTTGCTGACTTTCAGGATGGAGGATGGGACCACAAATCAAGGACTGTGAGCAGCCTCTAGAAGCTGGAAAAGGTAAGGAAATGACATGCTCCTCCAGAAAGGAATGTAACCCTTCCAAAACCTTGATTTTAGACCAATGAGACCCGTGCTGGACTTCTGACCTACAGAACTCTAAGGTAATAAGCGTTGCTTTTACCCATCAAGTTTTTGATAATTTGTTACAGCAGCAATGGAAAACTAACACAGTGATCTTTAAGGTTACTTTCCAGCCCTAAGAATCCATAAAGTTAAATTGTCAGAGGAAAGATCAGATTACAGCCAGGAAACACTCCCAAATAGGTAGTAATTAAATAAGGGAGTGGTTTATCAAGCAGGTTATGAAATCCTGATCTTCAAGTAGTTTTAAAACGATATTGATAGAAGTTCGTATAAAGTTGTATCACCCAAGAGTACTGGGGATAAGCTAAATAAATTCCTACCCTCAGGATTTTATAAAAGAAGCCTAGATGCTGAAGGATGGAAGGATTTCTATCCCAACGGGGCAAACTGCCTTCAAACGGAAACAATTTCTCTTCTGAAAGCTTTCAGGGTTTTGGGTAAAAATGTCTAAATCAAAGCAATCTAAAACACTCATTTTCTATCTGGCATGAAGTATAAAATTTCATGGGAACATACATGAAACTGTTATGTACCCCTGAAAAGCTATGTCCTTTTATCCTGATTAAATACTGTTGGGCGGGATCTTTTTTATTAATTGGCTTCCATGGAGATGTGTCTCCACCCTTTTCAAGGTGGGTCACTTACCTGGAGTCCTTTAAGGGGGAACAATTTTGGAAAAAGCTTTAGAGCCAACACTGACAGAGACCTTTGGAGATGCAGAAAGAAAACATCCCTGGGGCAGCTGTTCAAAAACGTGAAGCCCAGTGAGAAAACCAGCAGACCATGTGTCTTTCCTGCTGACAGGCAGCCCTTTCTTGAGTCAGGGTATCTTTCTCTGGATGCCTTAGTTTGGACAGAACTGCAAATTTGTAACTTAATAAATTCCCTTTAAAGAAGTCAATCCATTTCTTGTTTACTGAATTTCTGGCAGCATTAACAAACTAAAACAGATATATAAACAAATGAAGTAGCCATTGATATTATATACAAACTGAGCCTGTCATTTGCATTCATCCAAGGGCTGGAACACCAGGAAGCATTTTGATTATATCTGGAATTTTCTCATTAAAAGGAGTCTCCACACCAATTTGCACACAACCAGAACTCTCTTCAGGAATGTGTTCTGACCAGTCCTACCAAAGCCCTCAGAGAGAGGGAGAGAATAGCCTGCAGGTTTCATTCAAAACACCCTGTCTCTACTTCTATGTGCCTCCACTTCTGTGTGTCACCTGCCTCTGGCTTCAAAGATGTCACCCTATTTGCCTTAAGCAGTGCCTGGCATATCCTGCTCTTTTTGGTTGTTTGTTTTGGAAAGTAAAACATAAATCCAGCTGGACAGTTGATAATTCCAGGGGTTGCTACTCCGCCAGGTATGATGAGAGGGCTCTCTGGAAAAAGTGATTAACTCTTGTCTCAAGGGTCAGTTTTCCTTCCAGTTTGGCTCAACAAAGTCCCTGTCTGTGTCTGTTCTAGTTTGCTAGCTGCTGGAATGCAACACACCAGAGATGGATTGGCTTTTAATAAAAGGGGATTTATTTTGTTGGTTCTTCAGAGGAAAGGCAGCTAACTTTCCACTGAGGCTCTTTCTTATGTGGAAGGCACAGGATGGTCTCTGCTGGTCTTCTCTCCAGGCCCTTGGGTTCCAACAACTTTCCCCGGGGTGA
>PVIY010053006.1:0-14907 GCA_004026745.1 Myrmecophaga tridactyla | reverse complement strand
CAAAACAGGAAGCCAGGAGAAGACGCTAGCAGATGACACCGTATTTGCCATGTGCCCTTCCAGCTGAGAGAGAAGCCCTGACTGTGTTCACCATGTGCCTTCTCACTTGAGGGAGAAACCCTGAACTTCATCGGCCTTCTTGAACCAAGGTATCTTTCCCTGGATGCCTTTGATTGGACATTTCTATAGACTTGTTTTAATTGGACATTTTCTTGGCCTTAGAACTGTAAACTAGCAACTCATTAAATTTCCCTTGTTAAAAGCCATTCCGTTTCTGATATATTGCATTCCGGCAGCTAGCAAACTAGAACACCTGGGTTTGATTCCAGGTGCCTGCCCATGTGAAAAAACAAAACAGCAAAAAAGTAAGGGATGGGGTATTAGACCAGCTAGAAGGAAATACCCGAAATTATGGTACTATAATCCATATTGTACTTTGAAATTTGCTCTATAACTACTTGTTAAATTGCACTTTGAAATTTATCACTTTTTATATATGTTACATTTCACTATAAAAATGTTTGAGAAAAGGTAAGGAACAAGAGAAAAAAAAGTTGACAATTATCTAACAAATGCTTATTAGGTACCCTCAATATCTAGGTAGGCACTCAGGAGATAAAAAAATTTCTAAAGATGTGAATCTGTCCTTTCACATGTTCACAATCAAGGGAGTGAATCACACATACATGTTATGAGAGCGTTAAGAACAAAATTCTCAGACAGCCCAGTGAAGAGAGTGATTAATTCTGCCAAGCCATTTCAGGACGTCTCCACAGAAGAGGTGACATTGTGCCAGGTGGGCACAAGGAGTGCACATTATGAGCAGGTGTGCGCAGAGCAGTGTATACAAGGAAAAGCAGTGCAGTCAGGCTCTGACTCTAAGTAGAAAGACACGTAAGGGCATGGCTCCAGGGAAGGATGGTTCTTCAGCAACTGGACCCATTGGTGAAACACACCCATTGGTGTGTGGGGTCGAAGGGGTGGGATAAATGGTGCTAATGGGAAAGGATAGAGCAGATTGCAGATTGTCTTCCTTTGCCAAAGGTGCTAGACTAATACCAGTGGGCTTGCTCCAACAACATGTGTTTATTGTCTCATGATCTTGGAGGCTAGAAGGTCAATATCAAGGTATTGGCAAAGGTTGCTTGTTCCCCAAAGTTGGAGTGTTCTGTTTCTGGCTGGCCGTACTCCTTGGCTCTCTACCTCCTGTCAAATGGTGATGGCTTGATTTCCTTGAGTCTGTCTTCTCGTTTACACTGCCTTCTGACTTTTGGCTCCTCTCCTTGGCTTTCCCTGACATCTCTTTATAAGGCCTCCAGTAGTATGAATTCAGGCCCACCTTGATTCAATTCAGCCACATCCGAAGAGGATCTTAGAAGGTGCCATGTATGAATGAGTCTATACCGTAGGAACACAGATTAAGACTGAGCATGTTTTTGTTGGGGTTTATAATTCCATCTACCACACAGATGCCTGTATATGCCCAGCAGAAGACAGGGCATTGCCCTGTGCAAGGGAATGCTGCTGAAGTGTTTTAAGCAGAAGGATGATTTGTCTAGAATCGTGTTTAGGAAAGTCAGCTCGGTAGCTTTGTAGGAGATTTCAAAGGGAGAAGGGCTAGTCTGGAAGAGCACTTTGGAGCATCTTGCAATAGTTCAAGTTAGAAGAAAGTCACATTGCTTCTGCTCTAGAATTAGTCTGTCTTGGTGCAAACATTGATTTCTCCCTTGGATTGGGGACCTTGAACAATTATATAACTTATATGTGCTTTAATTTCATCATCTGTAGAGCAGAAGGGTAAGGCTAACTATAGAGTTTTGTGAAGACAAAATGAACTGATGCAATTAAAGAAAGTAAAATGAAATAGCACTAATGTATTACAACTTTGTAATGTATATTAGTTATCATTGTAGGTGCATAAAATAATAGAGACGAAGACATATCATGAATAGATTAGTATTCAGACTCAAGTCATATTTTATTATATTCACAACCATGAAGCATTTCGTATTTACAATTCAATAGAGTAACTTATTCACTGCACTGCCAGAATGCATTGTTTAGCTTTCAGACAGAGCTCATGTTTTCTGACTGGATAAGGATCTAAATGATGCTATTATCAAATTAGAGGCTACTCTTAAGGCTTAAAGTTGATTGCTAAATATGTCTAGAACCTTTTCTTCTCTTCCCCTTTTATTCCACTATGGAAATACCACTGATCAGTACTTAACATGGGGATTTGGATTTGTAATTGCCTCAGTGAGTGAAAGGATACCATATAAGAGTGTTAGTTTCCTGCCTCAGTATGAGATTTCAAGGCTGCTTGGGAGAGAGTTAGTACCTCACACTTGTTACTCCCTCTGTTCCCCCACCCCACACCCACCCACCCTCTCTGCTAGAAAGCCCTCCTTGGGGTTATAAAATGGAAGAGATATTTTTGAGATCTAAATATAAAGGAATGCAATTTTAACATATTGTGTCATTAAGAAGTTTAGGAGCTTTTAGACACAATCTGGAGGTAGTGGAAAATTAGATGCAGTGTTGCATTAGGCATGTTTTTAGTATTTTCTTCTTTTTGTAAAAGCTGTAATTTTCAGAGTTTAGAACCAATTTAATGTCCCTGGAGTTGTAGCTTTTTTGTATCCATTGTCCATTAGGTGAATTACTAAGCCAAGAATGGAATCCATTTATAATGTATAAAATACTGTGAAATGTCTTAAAAACAGTCTTTGCAGGGGGAAAAAAGGCATTGGGAGTCCATTAAATGTGAAGACAGTGAGTTCTGAGGTTCTTCTTATAATCATATAATGGTATTTTTTTTGTGCTTTGATAATATGATGCATTAGATATTGGAAGATTTATTTAAAAGTTTGAATTCAATGAAAATTTATATAGAACCAATGCAAAGTACTTTGCATTGCAGACAACTTTCAAAATAGAATGTATTGTCAAAAACATTTTAATAATATTTATTATATTTTAGCACAAATTAATAAATAACCAGCAAATGCTAGTGAATATCTTATCAATGATGTCACTGTTGTTGGCATTTAATAGGCTTACAAAATTTGGTTTTAAAATTCTTATTTTGAAGAAATTCTGATTAAGCCTGAAAATTAATTTATTCTAAAAATAATCTTTATAAGATAAGCATGATATATGTTTATGTATGTGTGGTACATTTAGACATACAAACCCATCTCCAATTACCAGATTTTAATCAATCATATATTGAAGATGTGTGCATGTGTGTGAACTATATTGGATGCTATGAGATCCTAAACTACAGCTAGTTAGAAGTTTTGTCTAACCTTCCTTTCATATAAAAAAGGAAAATTTCAGGGAAATGGTCCATTTCAAGAATTTAGTGTATTCAATAATCAAATAAATAAAAGTAAAAGACATAATTCCCAGAATATGAACTGTGAGGCACAGAGTTGCTGCCAAATTCAAGAAACTTTTTACATTTATGGAAACAGTGCTGTATATTTTGCTGAACTATGTGAAATTGCCATTTAGGTGACCAGCATCTATTTCATAAGATTTAGCCTAATAGTAATCCTTAGTGTTCAGAAAGATGAGTATGTGGTACCAAGTTATGGTTGAAGTATCACTTAAAAAAGTCAAAACATGCTTTTTATATTCCCCAAAGTAGAGAAATGTGACATATTTAATAAAGATTCTAATAAAGACTGTTATGGAAAGCAGTTTTTCTAATTTTCACTAACAGGATTTTTTAACTGATATCTCAATATGCAGGCACTGATGATTTCCTGTGGGTGTGTCTGTTACTGTATCATTTAGGATTTTTTTTCCACTGCAAGTTACAGAAAACAGAAGCCAGCCATGGCTTAAGTGAACAGAGGTTGGCATTTCTTACGTAAGACTCCTGGTAGAAAAAGCCCAGGACTTGTACTATGGCACCTTGATGTAATCACAGATAACTTCTTTCTATTCTTCCAATCAGCATTTTAAATCTTCCAGCCATCTGAGAGCTAAAGCAGCACATCCAGAAAGGAAGAAGGCATAAGGGAAAGCATTTACCAGCCTTATTTTCCTCTATCAAGACAGAAAAAGTATTTTTCCCCCAAAATGCATTTATCATATATGTATCAGAACAATGTCACATGAATATGCTGGACTATGGCCAAAAAGTCAATTTTCTATTCCTAATTCTGTAGAAAGGGTGGGGGAGAGGAGGAAGAGAAATTTTGAGAGAGTGTGGGGTTACTAATCAATTAATTTGTGTTGCCAAAATTTCACACATTTCCTTTACTTTTTCTATATTAGCCAATCTATACATTGTGACTATTATTTTAGATTGTTAAATCATCACTCAATGCTAGTACGGTGCTCAAGTCCCTTGAGAGCTTGTTCCTCTCGAGGTAGATTCAATTTGATATTTTCTCTAACATTTAATAAACACCATGCCATTGTCCTTGAAAGAGCTCTTCCTATTAACCAACCTATTTTTTGAAAATTCACCTGGAGTAAGCATTCTACAGGCTTCACACATTAAGTAAATTACATGGCATTTCATAACTTCATTAAATTCAAGCACAACTATTATTCATTTACTATTTCCCATATGAAGTCAATGCAGATATTTCAAAGATACTGAAAAATTAAAATGGACTCTATGATATTTGCCATTAAATCTCTACAGGTTTTTTTCTGGGTACTTGATAACAAGACAGGTGCCTCTGTGGACAGCTTTTAGTGCAACGATTAGATTAAGCCACATGAAATTACTGGTTTTATAAATGAACAATGTACAAATATATTCAAAATTGTGTACCTTCAGTGACAATTCTCTAGCTACTATTCACTTTCTGCCAGGTTCAATAAAGGAGGGAAGATAGGTGAGGGGATCAGGCCATATTTCCTTAGCTTGTGATTTCTAGCTGTCTGGACATCAGATGGTTAAAGTTGACTCTCACGTGGAGTTTAATCATGTTCTCCTCAGAAGTTCTCTTCGCAAGAATTCTTGCTCATGAGATTCTCTTGTTCATGGTCAGATGCATTTGTAGTCTGAGGGGTTGCTTATGAGTCTTTGAGCAACTGGTTTTATACCTCCAGCCTCTGCAATGGTACCTAAGACAACCTGACACCCGCTCAGTTTCTGCAACACGGTCCGTGTGGAGTCCATAGGTTGCACCACCCCTTCACTCATCCTGACAAGCTCCAGGACACCAGGGCAATCCCAACACAGCAACAGTCTCCTGGATCTGCCACCAAATAAATTCAGGAGTCTTTCTCTTGCTCTCAAGTTCCTGGGTGGAATTCAGACCTCATTCCTCAGTCTGCTTTATCTTTATTTGGTCTTTAGACTAGTACCAAGTCTCTGTATCTCCCCAATTAACAAATGTCAGTGTTCCCAGGATGTCTCTCCAGGCTTGGGTTATAAGGTTCCAGTCCAATCCACCCTTCCCCCAGTAGGAAGGAGAAGGGATTTTCAGCCTAGAATGACTCTCTCTACAGAAAACTTTGCACCAGTTTGCTCTCTTTAATTTTCTTTTGAAATAATTTCAAACTCACTAGACACTTGGAAAAAGAGATACAAAACTGATACAGAGAACTCCAACATACCCCCACCCCGAAACTCAGACTTACCAATTTTTAACATTTGCCACATTTCTTATATCATTTATTCATTCATTACTCATTCTCTCTCTCTCCTTTAAACCTTTGAAATAGGTTGCATACACCATATTCCATGAACATCTAATCCTTCTAAGTATATTTCCTGAGAGCAAGGATATTCAGTTATGTAACCTCAACTAGTTAACAAGTTCAAGAAATTTAACATTGATATAAAACATTTTGTTTTTCTTGATTGTCCCAATAATGTCTGTGGTGGTTTGAAGCTATATTCATCCCAGGAAAACATATTTTTAAATTTAATCCATTCCTGTCCCATTGCAAGTAGGACTTTTTTATGAGATTACTTCAGTTAAGGTGTGGTCTAGCCCAATTGGGTTGACTCTTGAACCTATTACTGGAGTTGTTTATCAGTGGAATGAAATTTAGACAGAGAGATGACACCATGTACCTTGCTGTGTGACAAGCTAAGGACCAAAGGTCACCAGCAACCAGCCCCAGAATGCCACAATTTTTAGGAAGAAGTCTTCACCTGGATGAAACCATGATTTGGACTTTTTCCTGTCTTCAAAACCTGAGTGAGTATATTCCTATTGTTTAACCTGATACATTTCATGATATTTCCTTCAGTATCCTGGGAAACTAAATCAGATTTTGATACCAGCAGTGGGATGCCCTGTTGCAGATACCAAAAATGTGGGACTGGGGATTGGGTAGAGGCTGGAAGAATTAGAGGCTCTTGATAGAAAAGGCTTAGATTGTTTCTAAGAGACTCTTGGTAGAAATATGAATGCTAACGGCACTTACGATGAGGTCTTAGATGGAATGATGAGTGTTATTGGAAACTGGAGGAAAGATGATCCTTGTTTTAAAGTGCAGAGAATCCGGCAAAAGTGAGTTCTGATGTCCGATAGAAGACAGAACCTGAGAGTGATGAACTTGTATGTTTAGCTGAGGGTGCTTCCAAGCGTGTTAAGTGTAGCTTGTTTTCTCCTTGTGCTTATAGTAAAATGCAAGAAGAAAAGGATAAGCTGAGAACTGAACTCCTGGGCAAAAAAGAAACCAGAAATTGATGGTTTGGAAAATTCTAAGTTTTTGGAAAGTCCAAAGATGATAGTGTTCTATTTGGGAGTTTAAATGAGCATGGAACCAGTTAGCAATTTTTGTGGAAATCAGGATTGGAAATGCAGTTATCCAGGAAGGATCTGTGGAAAGTTCTTTTGTCTGATGGTTTGGACCTCTGTGAACTGCATGCAAAACTGATGAGTTGTTTGCATAATTTGTATGAACAGAATCACTGTTAGCCTGGACTGAAAGAGACAGAGAAGGGACAAATTGAAGGAAAAATCACTTCAAGGTCAGAACCATGGAAGCTGAAGTCTGGACCAAAGATATCTTCTCCGGCCAAGAGAGTGGGCCCACCCCTGTTTGTGGAAAGGATGAGTCTGCCCTGGCCCTCTGAGAAAGTGAGTCTTCTACTTCATGTTCAGAAAGAGTGCTACCACCCCAGAGCTTGTATGGAGCCTGTGCTTCTGTGCTCATGGAGAACCTGGCCACTATCTGATGCTTGGAGAGGGTGGAGCCTTCACCCCAGTGTTCAGGGAAAGCAGGGCTGCTGAACAAGCACTTGTAAGTATGGGGCTGTCATTTCATCAGGACTGAGGACAAAACATCCTCTCATTGATGACTCTCAGACCTTGCAATCACATGGAGTATGCCCTGGTGGATTTCAAAGTTGTTTGGGAACCATCACCCCTGTTTTCCTTCTGATTTCTCCCTGTAGGAGTGGGAGTGTTTATCCCATGCTCCTCCTTCCATTGTATATTGAAATCAGATAACTCGTTAGTTAGGTTTCACAGTCCTCTGAGCAGAATTATATGCCAGGAGACACCACACCCTAACCCATTTTAATGAGATTTTCTAACTAAGCATTGTTTCTGAAATGACATAAAGCTTTTAGGATATTGTGATGGAATGAATGCACTTTCTATATAGAAAGAACATGTCTTTTGGGGGTCCAGAAGGTGAAGTGTGGTACCTTCAAGCTTGTTACATACCCCAGAAAAATATTCTTAAATTTAATCTATCCCTACGGGTGTGAACCCATTGTAAATAGGACCTTTTTATGAGATTACTTCATTTCAGGTGGGGCCTAACCCAATCAGGATAGGTCTAAATCCTATCACTGGAGTCCTTTAAAAGCAGAATGAAATCCAGATAGAGAGAAAGCCACAGGAAGCAAGAGGGTGGATATTGATGGAATCTGGAAGAGAAGGGAAAGACCAGGAGATACCACTGTGTGTCTTGACATCTGACAAGCTAAGGACCAAGGATCACCAGCAGCCAGCCCAAGAACACCACAATTTTCAGAAAGAAACTATTGCCTTGGTGAAGCCATGATTTAGACTTTTACCCAGCCTCAAACCAGGAGTGAATAACTTTCCATTGCTTAGCCCAATCCATATCATTGTATTTGCTTGAGTAGTCCAGAAAACTAAAAGAATATCTTTTGGGGTCTTTTTCCTCCATTGAATTAGATCCATTCTAAGATCATGCATTGCATTTAATTGTCATTGTCTCTTTAGTGTATCTTTTTTTTAATTATAGAAACATATATATAATATAAACTTTCCCATCTCAAAGTTTATATTAATATATATGTTTCTATAATATATATTATATATTACATATAATATATATTATAGTCCATTAATCACATTCACAACATTGTGCTATCCTCAACATCATTCATTACCACAACTTTTTTGTCACCTGAAACCAAAACCTTGTACCAGTTATGCATTAACTCCCAATTCCTCCTCCTTGTCCTGCACCTGGTAACCTGTACCTACTTTACGTCTCTATGAATTTATATATTTGAGTTATTTGATAAAGTGGAATCATACAATATTGGTTCTTTTGTATTTATTTATTTCACTCAACATGCTGCCTTTAAGGTTCATCCACATTGTAGAATGTGTCAGACATCACTCCTTTTTATTGCTGAATAATATTCCATTGTCTGTATATACCACATTTTGTTTACTCATTTATCTGCTGATGGGTATTTTGTTTTCTTACATCATTCGGCCAATGCGAATAATTCTGCTATTACCATTGATGTGCACATATCTATTCAAGCCTCTGCTTTCCATTTTTTGGGAGGTATGTACCTAGAAGCAGGATTGCTGTGTCATATGGTAGTTAGATGTTAAACTTTTTAAGAAACCATCAAATTGTTTTCCACAGCAGCTGCACCATTTTACATTCCCACCGACATACAAGGGTTCCTATTTTTCCATATCCTTGCTTTTTTTTTCTTAGTAATAAATAGCCATTCTAATCATCTAAGGTGGTATCTCATTGTGGTTTTGATTTATATTTCCCTAATGGCTAACATCTTTTCATGTGCTTATTGATCATTTGTGTATTTTCTTTGGAGAAATATCTATTCAAATCCTTTGCCCATTTTTAAATTGGGTTTGTCTTTTCGTTGTTGATTGTAGTTCTTTATATATTCTGGATATTAAACCCTTATCATATATATGGTTTTCAAATATCTCCCCCATTCTATATATTGTCTTTTCATTATCTTGATAATGTAATTGATGCACAAAAGTTTTATTTAATTTTATCTAATTTTTCTGTTTCTGTTTATACTTTTGCTAGAAAGTCTAAGCCTCCACTGCTTAATTCAAGGTATTGAAGCTATTCCCCTATACTTTCTTCTGAGTTTTATGGTTTTATCTCATATTGAATTGTTGATACATTTTCAGGTAATTTTTATATATGGTGTGAGGCAGTCTCTTTCATTTTTTCCTAATCCTTGTTTATATATCTGATCTGTCTGAGGGTACAGGAGTCACAAAACAGATTAATTTGTAAATTGTGCATCTAGTATGTGTGTTGGTAAGAATCTTCATTCCCTTTGTAAATTGTGTATATGGTATATGGGGTGTGTATGTGTGTGTGTTTGGAGGGGTTGTCCTACTGGTGTCTCAGTAAAAACAACTGCGGTAAGAAGAATTCTATCCTGATAAAAAAGGGAGGGAGGGGAAGGAGGGGGTAAGGAAGGAAGGAAGGAAGTCCATTCACTTTTTCAGTATCTTTCTCTAGAGAATGATGTTCTTATTTTATAGATGTTGACTTCAGTTCACAGAGCAAACAAGGTGATTACACACATATACTTTATAGACTGCCATCTTCAGTGCTATAATCTTTATTTTATTTTCCAAGATGAGACATGTCCTGGTCTCTTTTTATGTGATACTAAAATCCCCAGAACCACCAAAACAGACTGGAAAATTCCTTCATTGGAACAGCCTGTGAGTGTTGACTTGCAGTGTTCTGAAAGGAAGGGCTACTCAGGGATGCACGAGCCTGCAGGCAAGCCTGAGGAACAATTGTGTGGAAACTCATGTGAAGTTAAATTGGCAATCAGCTCTACTATTTCTCATGCTAGAGCTGCCTATTGGGTAAATAATACGCATTTTATAAAAACATTCGTAAATGTAAATTCACACAAGAGTCTGAAATGGCTCCTCAGGGTTAAATGAAATACATATTAACAACACTTACGAACAGTAAATAGCATGCACTTTTAAAATGTACTCAATGTGTATTTACATAATAGCCTGTAAGAGTTCTACTGTCAAGTAAATAATACTGTAGTTGCCCTTAAAAGTCTTTAATTACCTGCAGTATTTGCAAAGTATGCTGTAATGGATTTCTGGTTTGTGTCAGCACTCTACTCTCTCCTCAGATTTTTTTTTTCCTTTTCTTTTCTTCCCTGGTTTCAAATATGGATAAATATGTGTGTTTATGAAAATAATTTTTAAATTGGCATTGAAAGAAACCACCTATCTAGGTAGAATGGCCTTGAATGGTTTCACTTGTGTGAACAGGAGACTTTTTAAATTGAGATGGCACTATCATGTCGACATTGCAGCCATAAAGAGCATCTTATAAATGGAAACAGGCAAACAAAAGAGAGCACATGAGGGGTGAGGAGGCAGTCAACTGTGGAAAGATTGTACTTTGGTGAACTAGGGCCAATATTCAGCCCTCTCCTTTGCTGTTGTATGAACTAGGCTCTCTTAGAACCATTTGCTGTCCTTCTATAGCACAGGGATCAGACCTCTGCAATCTATGGTCCCCAGTCTCTCTTACCAATTAGTTTCTTCCTCTTTAGAGCAATAGGCAAGAGGCTGGAAGATAGGAAGACAGTTTAAGTCACATAGTTTCTTCCCTTTGCTCTCTCTCTGCATCAGGCATATGTTTATAAACGGCTGTGGTACCCCACACCTCTGTTGTACCTTCCAGCCTCACCCCACAATCCCCCGCCATGGTTCCAGCATTCATCTGTGGCCCCCTGGGCTCCCTCCCCTTCTCTCCAGTCCTACAGGTGGTGGTAGCTTCCTGTAGTTGTTGATCTCTTTGGTGTCTCATCTCCTCCTGCTTGATTTTCCAGTTTTTCTAATCCCTAGTAACTAATTCCTCTTATTAAATTCTCCCTTTTGGATTACCTGACATAGTGAATTTTATTTTCTTGGGTGGACTCTGACTGATAAAACTGGCATGTGCAAATTATCTTTTCTGATGAAGTTGTCCATGGGCTAACATAGGTGCACAGAAATAAGTGCCCTCTTTGCTAGTCTCTGCAAAATGTCTCCTCTGACTTTACGTTAGACCTGTAAGAATATACCTGATGTTAGTGTCTTTTAAGAAAAAGGAGGAAAATTTAGACATTGCATTGTTTAGACAGAACATAGTTAAGTGTAGATATTTGAAGCAGCTACTTTAAAACAGCTCTGTTCCGGATATCTCACTAACTCACACACTAGTTATTGTTATTTGACCAGTCCCAGTCTTGCCTTACTGGTTCGACATTCCCAGCTTTCAGGGGTTCCTGACTGTAAGATTTTTGTTTCTTGCTTGTTTCCCATAGCACCACTCCTAAGCCATGCAGTTTCAATCTGCAATGACTTCAGCACACAGCAAGTAATAAAAGTCAGTAAAAAGGAGGTGGGAAGGATCATGATGAAATGAAAAGTGTGTTCCTTGATGAGACACATTCAATTTCTGTCTTTCAACTAATGATTCAATATGAACCATATACAACACTAATGTGGCCAGATCTGACCTCCCAGGCTACCAGTTTGAGACTCTTCAGCTGACTCCTCTATCTGACCAGAAGCACTCACCTGCCCTCCTTCCTTACTCCCATTCTTTCTCTGCCACTCTTCCCACCACCATAATCAGTCACATTCTTGCCTTGGATTTCATGGATGCATGGATGCTTTATCTCCCCCAAGTCAGTTAATACCTTACAGCCTTTATGTTCTGTGCTTACCCTCTATTCCATTCATTCTTAGTCAATCTCTGTCCTTCGCATCCTGTCATGAGAATTGTATGGAACTTAAAAATCAACTTTCAGAAATTTATTTTTGGGAGTTTATCATAGTTAAATTTTCTAACCTTTTTTATTAACATTTTAAACATATCCAACTACTCCACATTATACTTATTTCAAATATCACCATTGCTAGATACAGAGAAAGGGCCAAAGGCTAAGTGTTTACGAGGGACCAAGTATACATTTTAGGTGTTTTACTGTGTCTCATGCTTCCCTGGCCCCAGAATCTTTCTCTGAATCTGATTAACTGTAACTGAGAACTGTACCCCTGGGAGGGAGGGGTTGTATCTAGAATAAGCAGGAGATGGAACAGGTGGGGAAAGGTACCCAAAGCAACTTCCCCAACTCAGGGTAGAGCTAGAGTTGCTCTGGCTATCAGTGTGTGGGCCCATAGTCTGCTGGAGCCTGGGAGAAACATGAGTCCAGTTTTTTCATTCATGCATATTTATTGAGGATCTGCCCTTCCCCTGTTACTGTTTTTTGTTTGTTTGTTTGTTTTTTTAACATGGGCAGGCACCAGGAATTGAACCCGGGTCCTCGGGCATGGAAGGCAAGCATTCTTACCTGCTGAACCACTATGACCCGCCCCCCTGTTACTGTTTTAAATCCTGGGAATAAACCGGTGAAAAAAAAATACAAGGCCCTTTGGCTCATAGAAATTCTGCTTTTATGGGTGTGCAGGTTTGAAAGGATGTATGCCCCCTAGAAAAACCATGTTTTAATCTAAACCCCATTTCAAAAAAGCAGAATAATTCCTATTCAATACTGTATGTTTGAAACTATAATCAGAGCATCTTCCTGGAGATGTGATTTAATCAATAGTGGTTGTTAAGCTGGATTAGGTGACGACATGTCTCCACCCATTTGGGTGGGTCTTGATTAGTTTCTGGAGTCCTATAAAAGAGAAAACATTTTGGAGAATGAGAGTGATTCAGAGAGAGCCAGAGAGGAACGACATAGCCACGAGAAGCAGAGAGCCCACTAGCCAGTGGCCTTTGGAGATGAAGAAGGAAAGTGCCTCCCAGAAGCTTCATGAAACGGGAAGCCAGGAGAGAAAGCTAGCAAAAGATGCCATGTGCACTGTGTGCCTTTCCAGATGAGAGAAAAACTCTGACCATGTTCACCATGTGCCCTTCCACTTGAGAGAGAAACCCTGAACTTCATTGATCTTCTTGAACCAAAGTATCTTTCTCTGGATGCGTTTGATTGGACATTTCTATAGACTTGTTTTAATTGGACATTTTCTCAGCCTTAAAACTGTAAACTAGGAACTTATTAAATTCCCCTTTTTAAAAGCCATTCTGATTCTGGTATATTGCATTCTGGCAGCTAGCAAACTAGAACAACGGGGGAAACAAAGCTGTAGATGGACATTAAAAAGTAAACAATTACATAAAAAGATAATTGTGGAAAGTGATAAATACCATCAAGTTAGTAAAATAGGATGATATAAGAGAAAGATGAATGGGGTAAAAGGCAATTTTAGAGAGGGTGTTGAAGCAGAGCCTCTGAGGAGGTGATATTTGAATTATGGGAAGAAGCCAGCTGTGCAAAACTCTTGAGGAGTAGAATTCTACATGGCAAGAAAAGCAAGTGCAAAGGTTGACCCCTGATGTGGCACATTTGCAGAACAGAAAGGCCCATGTGGCTAGGATCATGAAGAGAGAGGAATAGTAGCAGGTCCTAATATTAGAGAGACCACCAGTAACAGATCAGGTGGTGGTCTTTTAGAACAGATAAGTGGTTTGACTTTTATTCCAGGTGGACAAGGAAACTGAAGCTCCAAGAGGTGAAGTAACTTGCCAGGTTTCACACAGTGTCATGGTTGTAGAGAAGAAAATTCAAGTCTGGGATCCTTAATTCAATATCCACCACCTTTTCAATTTCTGTAATACTCACATTGATAATATTTACCTGCTTAAAAAAACGATCTCCATAGCAAAAATCTCTTGATCCATTTTTATTTTTAAGTTTCATGGCCATGGAGGTGCGTTGGTATCAATTGATCTATTCTTGTACCATTCAACCTAGCAGTCCTTTGGTATAGGAGCTCTCTAGGAAAACCGCAGGTGCTGTTGGAAGCAGAGTGTATGTAAATCAGTAAGTGGCATTTAGGTGTCATTCATCACCTAGAGTCTGCCTGAGTGCTAAGTGGAGTGAACTCTGTAAATACTAGTCTACTATGGAGCTGTAAATCTGAGGCCAGGCTTGCTTGTGATTATAAGAAATCCCCTGGCAATTTTTGCAAGAGATGAGGTGTTA
Organism: Myrmecophaga tridactyla; assembly: GCA_004026745.1. Classification (NCBI taxonomy): domain Eukaryota; kingdom Metazoa; phylum Chordata; class Mammalia; order Pilosa; family Myrmecophagidae; genus Myrmecophaga; species Myrmecophaga tridactyla. Next base: position 629 of record PVIY010053006.1, on the reverse strand, counting down.
ATTCCAATGCCCTGGCCCAAATCCAATCCTGGAAATTACTTTTTGCCTACCTAAATTACACTAAGACTTTCAATTGGAAATTAATTCTTGAGTTCTTTCCTGAAAATCTTTACTGCTGCTGCAGTAAGGGCTGCCAAAGTGACCGAGAATTTCTTCCCCAGTCCACACCCCAAAGCAGCTTAGTAAAATTTGGATATACTTAACACTTCTGTGCTTCAGGGTGGGGCAAACTCCCACAATTCTATGTGTTTCTGGAAATAAGTTAAACCTCATTCCTTCCTCCAAATTTCAGCCTCAATACCATTTACCTGCCTTTAGAACATTAAGACTAACTCATTATTGTTTTTGTTCCTAATTTTAGAATCAGTTACTGCAAGAAGCCAGGATGCCCAGGTAATTCCTTTTTTCTTGGAGGCTCTTTCTATGTGATTCCCCCAGAGAGTGTTTCTCTCTCTCTCGCTCTCACACACACACAAATGGAGACCAGCATTCTTTATCCTCCTTTTCTGCATTGTGGGTTGTTTTCTCCCTTCTTCAAAAGCACTTCTTCCCATCTAACATATTGTATATTTTACTTCTTTATTTTTCTCTCCCACACCAATTTAGAATATATGCACTATGAAAGTATG
>PVIY010053005.1:0-14901 GCA_004026745.1 Myrmecophaga tridactyla | reverse complement strand
GGGGATGGGGGGTTAAAAGAAAATAGATAAGCCATTAATTCCCCTAACTATATCTTAAAGGCAGTCTCATGAAAAGTTATGTCTAAAAATATAGTTATGACTAAAAGACATTTACGAATAACTTCTTCCTGAGAGACTCATAACTCCCACAGTGAATCGTGTGAGAGAAACACTGACAATGATGTTCAGGAGAGTGTATTGTTTTGTCCTGGGCTGTCAGGCAGTATGTGAGGCCTCAGAAGCTATGCACAGGACTTAACCAAAGGAATACTGCTTATATTTTTGATTCCACATCCAAGATACATCAACAAAAGCCAAGACCAAGTGACTCTCTTGAATATGGGGGACAACAGAGATAATCAAGGTGGTTAATTCTAGGCCAAAAAGAAACAAAAAGGTTTATCTCCTTTCTTCAGGGAACAGAGTCTAAGTAGATATTTTTCCCATTATCATGTAATTGTGATTCTAATGACTTTAGTCTTAGTAAAAGACATCTTCTTTTTGCATGGGTAGGCACCGGGAATTGAACCTGGGTCTCCGGCATGGCAGGTGAGAACTCTGCCTGCTGAGCCACCGTGGCCTGCCCAGACTAGTTTGCGGCCAGGTTGTGCCTGGCATGAAGGAGGATACTATTTTTCTGATTACCAGCATTTTTTTTTTTAACTTGGGCAGGCTCTGGGAATCGAACCTGGGTCTCCAGCATTGCAGGCAAAAACTCTGCTACTGAGCCACCGTTGCCCACCCTGACAGCTTTTACTGACACATCTTCACTCACACACAGCCCAACCATGGTGTACAATCAGCGGCCCACAATATCATCACATAGTTGTACATCCATCACCATGGTCATTTTTAGAACATTTGTCTTACTGCAGAAAAAGAAATAAAAAGAAAAAAGAAAAAACTCATGCATCCCATGCCCCTTACCCTTCCCTCTCATTTCAATCTACCCAATTTTTTACCCTTTACCCCCCCCATTATTTATTTATTTATTATCTTTATTTTTTACTTATCTGTCCATGCCCTGGATAAAAGGAGCATCAGATACAAGGTTTTCACAATCGCACGGTCACATCGTAAAAGCTATATATTATAGAAACGAAAAGACAGCATCATGAAAATCTTTAAAAGATTCCTTCATATGAACGCAAAAGGTCACCTTTATTCATTTAAATTTTATTTAGGTTCTTGGTATGGTTTATTTCATAGGTATAATTTGGAGATAGATTTTAAGCTTCTAAGTAACCTTTTTTTTTCACATTTAATTGTCACATATACCCCCATAGCATTATCTACACAGGAGAGAACCCCTATATAAATAATCAAGGTGATAATAAAGACTGTCAAAAAGGCAAGTTAAAGATATGCAGGAAAAAAGTTCATTTTTAGTGACTTAAAATGTTTTCTTGTTTCACTTTGATTAAGACAGATTTATTGTGATTGAATTTGGGGTGGTTAGCATGTCTTATTTTGTAAATATAGATACATTTAATACATTATGCTTAAGTGTTGGGTATTGCATCATTCATCTGTATTTTGTCTTATGTCTAATTTCTCTAACACAGGACTCTACCTAAAAAGCCAAACAGCTATTTCTAAGCTATAGTAATGACAGTGCTGACTTTATGTAAATAGACTGAAAAGGAGTTCAAGCTCCTCATGACTGGAACTGTGTCTTATACTTTGCTGGGTTCCCTAGTGCCCATTACATTCCTTGATGCAGAGCTAATGCCTAATAAATATTTGTTAAATTGAATGTGGGAGATTTCATGAGCTCCAAGCCACTTGTGAGTCATCAGTATCTGTGCAGCTAATTGGCAGGCATGACCTGAAATATCAAAAGAACTAGGCTACATGGGGACAGTGAGGTCACCTTCCTTCAGAATCCCATCCCTCACCTTTATCAGATCAGGATTGCAAGAATGGAGCCCAGGATGCTGTGTGGTAAGCACCTCTGTGCCCTGCAATTGTCAGGTGCTTATGATAGAATACTAGTTCTATTACGAGCATGAACCCAAAAAGAGAGATATGTAAAAATTGAAGAGAAGCCAGAGGAAGGCTTGATTAAAGGATGTTCAAATAGCTCCTATAAGGAACTCTTAAAGGAAATCCCCTAGAGAGAAGGCCACATGGTTTAGGAAGAGTCTCCAAGCACACAAAGGAATGCAGCTCTAGGGAGAGAGTTAAGGCAGACTGGCCTCTTCAGTTTCTCGGGAAGATAAGCAGGGCATGCTGTGCTGCCAAATCTCCCAGGTTCCTTTACCCCATCCCTAGCAGTCTCACCCCTAACAGCTGTAAGACTGAGCCAAGAGCACAAATGGAGACCCACATACCATATGTCTGAATATTTAAAAGTGATATATCAAATTAACAGACATTTAAATAAAAAAAGACTCTACCCTCTAATCTTGACAAAGAAACCTTCATAATGACTTGGAAGGCCAGATGTGACTTTAGAGTTTGGGGGCTCATAGGAGTTCAGAGTGGAATTTGGAGGAGTAGAGAGAGCTGACATTCAACCACTTCTCTCTCCCTTTTTTTCCTACCTACAGATCCATGCTGGCCTGAGGAGCCGTGGGCATGTATGCATGTGGCTATTTCAGCACCTAACCAACTTCTGCCGCAGACTTCCCTGCTTCCACCCTCGAAACAGCCACCCTGACCACCCCTTGGCCAAGAAGAATGCATCCTGGCTGTGCAGTCAGCCCAATGTTAGGCCCTGGAAGCAGACTCAGGACCTTGGGACAGGGAGTTTAAGGGTTCAAGAACCCCAAAGGTGCTCTAGAAGGGGGAGCAGGGTCTAAGTGGGCACATCCCCTTGGCCTTTCAGGGTCTTGCTTGGTGGAGAAAGGCATGGCCACAAGAAGGGGTTCTCTGAAACAGTACTTCTCACACTTTAATGTGCACATGGATCATTTGGGGATCTTGTTAAAATATAGATTCTGATCCCTTAAGTCTGGGGTAGTACCCAAGGGTCTGCACTTCTAACAAACTTCCAGATGATGCTGATGCTGGTACTTCTGTTGCCTGGACCACAGGTCTAAGACCTAGCACCTGGGCAGATAACCCTCTATTTCTGGTTTAAGGATGGATGTTACTTCCCACACCTCTGGGATCAAGAGTTGTTTAATGGACTCTTGCTCAGTTATATTAGTCGGTTGGTAAAAGAAAGGAGGGAGGGGAAAGGAAAGGAAAGGCTAAAAGTAGGGCTAGAGGGAGGGAGGAGGGAGAAAAAATGGCAGGAGGAAGGGGGGAACAGAGGAAGAACGTTTCCCAGGAACTAGACATTGTGTTCGTTCAGTAACTTGGTTGATACCACCAGGGTCTTGCATGTTTCGTTTTTCTTTTTTCTCTGCCCTTAAGGGTAATGAGCAAGTATTCTAGTTCTTTTCTTTGTAATAACTCACTTTCAGGAAAGCCTAAACTGAAATAGAGGTTTCTTGGCTCACAGTTCTGGATCCTCCCTCATCACCACCCTGTCTGCTAAAAAGAAGAAACGCTAATTTGGAAAGGCTGTGAATCTTCTGTTAATTTCCATATCACTGAAGATTCAGAAAGTCAGTTCGCATTCCCTCTGTACCCTTTAGTTATTAAATCATAAACTTTAATTCAAGACATTTTAAAGGGCCCAAAGGAATTTTAATTTGACGTGAATGACTTTCAAATCTGAATAAAAATCAGATCACATAAAACTGCAATCTCTATTACTTTTAAATAATAGAACAAGTTTAAAAATAATCAACAATGTAAGACTCCTGTATAATTCAATCGAATTCTTATTTTTTGAACTAATGAAGGAGACAGTAAGGGAAATAATTCCAAGTCATTTGGATGTGACTTTGCATAAAATGGACACTTCCTCTTCTGTGTGGCTTAAATTAGTGACGTTCTTTAAGGGAAGGACGTTTGTGGTGGGATAGTCCAGGCAATACCTGGGAGGTGTTAGCCTATGGCTCTTAGCATTGAAATTCAAACCAAGAAGTGAGTGTTTATGAAGCTCATCACCCACTTGTCTAAACAAATGTACTACTGTATAGACAAACCAAACTATATTAACCAGGAGTTGCTTTGAGAGTAAATATGGGGTGACCATCCACTGAAGAGGTTTTAGTTTATTTGGGGAATAAGAGTTATCCTCTATCCAAATATCTCTGTCCTACCAGCTTCCATAGTGGTGTTAGAGAAGACACAGACAGTATTGATGCCATGAGCCTGGCAATGTTAATCCAAGCAAAGGATCTCACATTCAGAGCACCTCAGAACACCCAGCATGAGGAACATTCGGATCCAAAGAGTGACTCTGGATTGAGGTCAACCTAGAGTAAGTTCAGTCACGTGGCATCAGGGCACCTGCATAGCGTCCACTCACAAGTTGAAGAACAGTGATTTTCAAACTCGAGTGGGCATCAGAATCACCTGCCAGTAGATCTGGAGGGAGGCCCAATAATTTGCATGTCTAACAAGTTCCCAGGTGCTGCTGCTGCTGCTGCTTTGGTAACCACACATTGCACATCCTCAAACCATTACAATCTGACTGTACCTGGGAGCATCGCCTTCTCCACTTCACCTCGATGTGCAAAATTTAACAGATCCCAGACCAGCCCCACTGCTTAATAGGATCCTGACAGGTACTCCCAATTTCACCATTAGATCTGCTTCTTTGGACTTCAGAATAGTCTCCCCTTAAATAGGTCACTATTAAAATGCAAAAGCACCTGGGATAGGACCAACCTTACCATCCACCACTTGGATGCTGAGCTTCTCCAATTCGGCCCACTGAAAAGCACCCAGAAAGCACTGGGAAATGCTGATTTTGGGGCCTTGCCCCAATGATTCTGATTTAATTGGTCAGGGTGAACAACAGGGGTTAATACACCCCCCCATCCCACCCACCACAGTTCCCCAGGTGATTCTCAATTACAGGTTTGAGAAGCACTGCTTTAGTGGAGATCAAACAAGATGACACAGTGGTCAGATCCTAGGAGTGGGAGACTGGGTGCTACTGTTTGTACAAAGTGAAACTGAAAAGCACCAGAAGCAATGTTGACTGTTCCACACTTTTATCAAAGTCTAACCTTTGGCTAATAACTACATAGATTTGAAGGAATGGTGCCCCCAAACCCTGAAACCTGCATTGACTGGGCACTGAAAAGTAACTGCTGACATAGAGCTGACCTAGTTGTTCTACCTTTAGAATTGCAGTTCCTGCAAGGGCTGAATTGCATCTGGACATATGTCTACCATTTTAGGAATTCTAGAGGAAAGAAGGAGGTCCTGCTCTTTCTGTCAAATAATAAAATCTCTAGGCTAAACACTAGCTTAGCTGCAAAAGAAGATTAAAATGTGGTCTCTTCCTTCCATGAGCTCACAACATAGTTGGGAGCAGGGTCAGAAGGGCTTGAACAAAGACAGTACACACACACCAAAAAATGTTAATGGCACAGATAAAGTATGAAAAATGCCTTGTTGTTGCCATCTCACAGTCACCCCCTTCTTCTCATTTCTTGAAGATTTAAGTACCTGGCTCATCTCTCCCTCCACCATGGCTCCATCATAATTCTTGAGGATTTCAATATCCAACATGGACATTCCTTAAAACTTTTCAGCTTCTCAGAATTTTGTCCTCTTCTCCAGTGAGCATGTCCCTGCCCTATTTCAGCCATTCACTATGATGGTCACACCCTACAACTTTTCATTACCAATGACTACATTCCCAATATAATCTCAATGTTAAGCATCCCACTCTCCAACCACTACCACCTCATTCTCTTCAATCCCCCAACTCCAGCAATTCTTGAAGCTTGCTGGGAGTTCTTATCCATTGATTCTACCAGCTTTTCACCCCCTTTAGTTCCCTTTGTAACCTCATTTCCCTCCTTAACCTAGCTTGGATCCCTTCATAAAAACCACTCCCTTTCCCATCACTTCCCATCAATTCCCTCATCTTTCTCTCCTGCTTTCACATTCACTTGCAACGTTCCAATGCTATTTGTTCTAGTTTGCTAGCTGCCGGAATGCAATATACCAGAAATGGAATGGCTTTTAAAAAGGGGAATTTAATAAGTTGGTAGTTTACAGTTTTAAGGCTGAGATAATGTCTCAATTAAAGCAAGTCTATAGAAATGTCCAATCAAAGGTATCCAGGGAAAGATACCTTGGTTCAAGAAGGCCGATGAAGTTCAGGGTCTCTCTCTTATCTGAGAAGGCACATGATGAACACAGTCACAGTTTCTCTCTCAGCTGGAAAGGCACATGGTGAGCACAACGTCATCTGCTAGCTTTCTCTCCTGGCTTCCTGTTTCATGAAGCTCCCCAGCAGGTGTCTTCCTTATTCATCTCCAAAGGTCACTGGCTGGTGGGCTCCCTGCTTCTCGTGGCTATGTCGTTCTTCTCTGGCTCTCTCTGAATCTCTCTCATTCTCCAAAATGTTTCCTCTTTTACAGGACTTCAGAAAGTAATCAAGACCCACCCAAATGGGTGGAGACATGCCGTCACCTAATCCAGTTTATCAACCACTCTTGATTAAATCACATCTCCAGGGAGATGATCTGATTACAGTTTCAAACATACAGTTCTGAATAGGGATCATTCTGCCTTTATGAAATGGCATTTAGATTAAAACACGGCTTTTCTAGGGGATATACATCCTTTCAAACCTGCACACTATTTAAATCCAACTCTTACTTCCTTGGCACCTATACCCAAGGAGCTGAGGCAGTTCCACAAACCTCAAGTAGGTCTGTAAAGCTGCCTAAAGTCCTACTACATTTTCTTACTCAGTCTTTTATTTAAGTCTCTGTTGGGGGCTGAACTGCATCCCCCAAAAGATATGTCCAAGTCCTAATTCCCAGATCCTGTGGATATGACTGTATTTGTTCTTGCGAGCCCTATAAATATACATACATACATAACAATTGTCAGAGCTTATCACTTCCTTCTGGAAACATTTTTTCTCCAGGTCTTGGGAACACTACTCCTTCTTGGCCCTCCTCCTACCTTTCTCGCTGTTCCTTTTCAGTCTCCTTTGCTAATTACTTCTCTTCTTTCTAATCTCTAAATGTTGGAGTAAACTAGCATTCAATTCTTGGACCTCTTCTCTGTCTATACTTGCTCTCTAGGGGAATCTCATCTCAGGGCTTTAAATATCATCTAGATGCTGACAGTTCCAAAATTTATATTTCTAGCCTTGATTGTCCTGTGAACTCCAGGCTAGTATATGCAATTGCTTCATCAGCATCTATACTTGGATATAGAGTAGGCTCCTCAAACTTAACATGTCTCAAATATTTATCCCCCTAGCTCAAATCTGTTCTTCCTGTGGTCTTCCCCAATATGGTAAATAACAATAATATTCTTCAGGCAGCTCAGGGCAAAAATCTTGGTGTCAGTTCGGAATCTTCTCCTTATTCTTATATCCAACATTCAATTCAACAGCAAATCCTGTCAGTGCATTCTGAAAAAAATATAAGTATTCTGAAAAATATATCCAGAATCTGACCACTTCTCAGCAGAAACTACCACTATTACCAGAGTTCCATCTACCATCATTTCTTGCCATGGCAACAGGTTCTTGGCCATTCTCCCTACTTCCACTATTGACCCAGTCCACTATTGTCTATTGTCTCAGCACAACAGCCAGAATTGTTATTTTAAGCTCGCAAATCAGATCACATTATTCCTCTGCTCAAAACCCTCTAGTGGTCTCCTATCTCATTCAGAATGCAGTCCAAAGTCTTTACTGTGACCTTCAAGATCCTACATGACCTTGCCCTGTTACCTCTTAGACCTCATCTTTTGTACACTGAGCTCTAGCTACAGTGGACTCCTTATCATTTCTAGAATGTTCAATGCTTATGCTTACTGTTTCCTCTGCCCTGAATTCTCTTCCACCAAATGACCGCATGGCTTATTCTTTTGCTGTGTTCAGATGTCTACTCAGACGTCACCACTTATAGAAATCTTTCCTGTCCTTATTTGTAAGAGCACTCCTACCTCTCTTTCCCCTCTGTCGGGTTTGTTTTTCTACATAATATCTGACCTTCATAAGTATCTGACCTTACATATTAGTGTGAGTTCCCTGAAAACAGAGCCTGAGACAAGAACTTGGAAGCACATAGCTTGTTTGGGGGAGGGGGTGTGACCTCATGAAGCAAGAAAGGAGAAAAAGTTAATAAAAGGGTGCTTTATCAACAGTTGCTCCTGAAAGTCAACTCATCCGCACATCTAGGCTGCATGCACCTGCCGGCCAAATAGTCCCAAGGTGTTGGAAAAGCTGCAGAGCAAAAAGTGTAAAAAACATGGAGTACCCACTTAAGATAATATGTTGTGAACATGAGGGAATCTGAGTATGCAGGGAACAGTCCCCTAGAGCAGCAGATGAAATCAGAAGTGAGCTGACAGGAAATGGAACACCAAAGAGGTCTTCTCGATCCTATATATTTATTCATTTATATCTCTTCCCCTACTAGAGTATAAGATTTTCTTAAGGCAAGTTTATTGAGGTACAACTTACACATAGAAAATTCAGCCTTTTAATGTGCAAAGTTCAATGAGTTTTTTTTTTTTAATTTGCATATGGGCAGGAGGCACCAGGGATCGAACTCCAGACCTCCAGCACGGCAGGTCGGAGCTCTGCCTGCTGAGCCACGGCAGCTGCCCAGTTCAATGAGTTTTGACAAGTGTATTCAGTCATACAACCACTGCCACCACAATCAAGATATAAAGCATTTCCAACATCCCCTAAAAGGTTATTTTGTGCCCCTTTGCAATCAGTGCCCCCTCCCTACCTCAGCCACTGGCAACCACTGGTCTGGTTTCTATTCCTATAATATTTACAGAATATTATATAAATAGAATCATGCAACATAAAGTAATTTGTGTCTGGCTCCTTTCACTTAGTATATTTTTGAGGTTCACGGATATGGTTGCATCTATCAACACAAAAATGTTTGAAGATAAAGTTTGCTTCTTTTTATCGCTGAGTAGTATTCTGACATATGACTTTACCACAGTCTTCAGTTGATGGACCTTCAGTGCTTCTGCCATGAACGCTTGCACACAGGTCTTTGCAAGGTTATATGTCTTCATTTCTTTTGGGTAATTATGTAGTGTAAGCTCAGTTTTGTTCACTGCTAGATTCTTTATGTTTAATTCATTGTTTGGCACATAGTAATATCTCAGCAAATATGTGTCGAACGAATGAATGAATATAGAAATAACACATTCAAAGTAATGGAGACCTATCTTCCTGCCCAGGAGGACTTGAATAAAAGCTGAGAATTAAACTACCTGTACCCACATGGATGTTTGTAAAAATCTTATTTTAATAACTTCTAGGACAGCATCTATTTCCATCATGGAATTCATGAAACAGCACTCATCTATCTCATCAACTAATCCCCAGACCTCAGCAGGCTCATACTTACTGCACAGAGGTATAGGGATTTTTAATGTACTGCCCTGTACACCACGCATGCTTTGAGCTGCTTGTTTGATTTAAATTCTAATTCATCCGTCCACCACTTGATTTCTTCCAGGCCTTATGCCTCTGGACTCATGCTGACTTCCATGGCTATGCTATCAACAGATTCAGGAATAGCACTGTTAAATCCACACCCTCTTCCCTCTTCCTGGTCAGTACAAATTCTCACTGGCTAATGGAATCCCAAGGGTAGCCAACCTGATCTAAAAATTTCTGAACTTTTAAGCGACATATCCTATCTGTGAGTGCATTGTTCACAACACATTTTCTTTCAGATATTGTTATTTCTTTAGTTTCACCTGGCCACACCAGTGGTACTAAAGGATTTATGCTACAAGTATTGGTAGAGATTTCAGTGGTCCCTGTCCCTACCTACAGTAGTTATAGGAGGTCCCAGGGGTGTCTCACCTGAGCCCATGAGCAAGTTTGTTCAGTAATCTCTGTCTCTATTCACCACCTTCACTTGGAGCCAAATTTGTTCTGTTTCTTCCCACTGAGCACTACCATTAAAACTGGGAATCTTGAGGTCCTGACATAGCCCAGCTGTCTGGAACAATGGATGGAGGATGTCTCTTCCTTCTTTGAGGTACCCTCTGTTAGAGGGTCCTATAGTGACATGGCTTGTGTACCACTGGTTTACCAAATTGAATGAAATAACTCCGTTAGTTTTACTTATGATATTTCAAGCATCAGTAATTGAGCAAGTATTCATTGAGCCCCTATTATGTATCAGGCATATTCTAGGGTCTGGGGACAGAGAAATGAGAAGACAGTCATTATCTTTGTGTTTGGCACCTCATATCCACTCAGCCTCATTTCTGATCCCAGCCATGGCCACAGTGAACAGTTCCACACATCAACCCAATTGGCACGCCTGGTTACAGGGTAGAATTTCCCAATGAGGGGAGCCTATGTGAAACTTGAAAGGCAGAAGTTAGAAGAGGCCAGGATCTTAGGAAATTATGGAAGCCAGATGTGTGGGCAACCCAAGTGACATAATTTCCGAAAGAACTTTGGAGAACCAACAGCTCCAGTGCTTAGCTCCAGGCTGAGGTTATCTTGACCTTCAGCTGCAGACTTCTTGACTTTATTTCTCTACATCTTCCCATATTTCTATACGCTCCAATTCCTATACCAAACCCTTTTATTTCTGTAATACTTTGAGTGTTTCTCTCTTTCCAACTGAACCCACAGTGATATTCTTCAAATATACTTTCCAGGTAAAGTACCTGCACCAAATTGTTATTTCAGGCTCTGCTTTTGAGAGGGAATCTAGACTAATAGAAGATTATATATTAGTAAACAAACAAGATAATTTCCACCTGTGATAAGGGCTAGGAATAAAATAATAGAGGCTAGGAATAACGCAAAAAGGGTGATGGAAGAAAGTTATGGAACACAGGAAGGGCAGCCACTTTAGAGGTCAGAAAAAGACTCTTGAAGGAGACGATGTTTAAACTGAGACCTGGAGGTTGAGAAGTTTCCTCCAGGGAATAGTATTTAGGGTAGAAAGAACAGCAAATATAAGGGCAGTAGGATGAGAATGGGCCTGGCTAAGGAAGAAAATGAAGACCCTGTGGTTAAAGCAAGCAGGACAAAAGGGAGAAGAGTACAAGATGACGTGAGAGAAGCAGGCAGAGGCTGTTTAAGTGAACACTCTTGGAAGGGGACTTTTACTGCTAAGCGAAATGGAAAACCATGGGAAGTTTTAAATAAAGGAATGACATGATCTGATTACAATTTGAAAATAGCCACCTGGCTGCTATGGGCAAATTGAATAAAGAAGGACAAGAATGACAATTCATCTTTTACCATGAAATAGACATGATTTCAGAGACTGCATCAGAGTTGACTTAGAGCACCAGTGACCATGGGACACATACTTATAATCACACCTCCGTTCTGAAGTCCAAAGCTCTCTTAATAGGTCAAACTCCTTAGGCCTGACACTTCCTCCCTGGCTCATCCTTTTCCTAGGGATTGAACCCTTGTAGGAGGCTCCTTAGTTCCTCAAGCACAAAACTTCTGATGGCTTATCCCTGCAGCCCTCCTGGCATTTCCAGTCTATGTGAGTACCAGCTAAAGTGCCATTGCCACCCCACCAAGGTATCAGGAAGACTCAAGTCGAAGGCACCCCTTGTGAGTTAAAATTGCTCTGGTCTAGTTAAAAGAAACAAATGTGATAAGAAGAGGCCTGCATACAACAGAGCTACAGTTTCTCAACCACTCCAACCATTTTGGCCAAAGGAGATGTGGGAAAATGGTCTGGAGATTGTTAATGGTATAGAATCACAGAAAATATGATAGGATAGAAACATCTTCAGTGATAGACTCAAAATGGGGTTTTCTATTCTGGGTTCAGAAACAAAATGAAGAGGTGCTGGCTTTCAGTAGACTGCCTCTATTTCCATAATTATGAACAATTGCACAAGTTACTTAGAAAACACACAAGTCATAAGCCTGGACTGTTTTTAGACCAAGTCATAATTTGGATGTGAGAAGTGGTTTCACATCTCTCTACCACTACCACAACATATGTTGTGTTTCAGTCTATCAGGAGCTCAAATTTGATCAGTATTTGTTTTTCTTTTTTTAAGAAATGTGCAGCAAATTGCTTTTCCTAATTAAGGTAGATGAAGACATAAGCACGCATACTACTTACCACTCTGGGATAAAATTGACTTTCAAATGATATTTAATGGACCAGCCTGATGGTAATGTTCTGAAGTTCCAGGCAGGAGGCCTAGATTTGATATTTGATTCTCTTACTGCAGGAAGGGTGAGAAGAATGCATGAGTGCGTGTCCATGTGTTTACAGTGGTAGCAAGTGGGAGGCAAAGGATGAGATGACTTTCTCAAGAAATCTTTTATCCTTCAGAAAAAATTTAACCTGTATCATTCCAAAGGAATTAGAAGACAAGAAAGCAAAGTTTCCCAGTGTCAAATGAAATGGTAGAGGGACATATGGAGTGGAGTAGGGAGTGGAGTACAGAGAAGGCATTATTGGCTGTGAACACTTAAAGTCTTTTGTGTAAGGATTTTCTCAGTCTTTTACTAAAACCAAAGGCTAAATCTAGGACTGACTTCACTTGCGAGGGGAAGCTGGATATAACAATAACAATAACGATAATAATGATAATAATAATACAGCTATATTATTACATGCCTACTGTATGCCACAAACCACACTAAAAGCTTTATATACGTTGTTGGGTTTAATCCTCATGAAAACTCTATGAATCAGATGTAATTCTTTTCTTTGCTTGACATGGGGGGTGGGGGGGATTGTTGCTTGCAGACGTGAAAGGGCTTGTCCTAGGGAACATAGCTGGCAAATGGCAGCCAGGGTTCAAACTCCGATCTGATTCCAAAGTGCAAGCTCTCAACTACTACACCACCCCATTTCTTTCAGGCCCTCGAACCCACAGCAGTTGTCTGCTTGAGTGTTACCATCATTCCCCTACCCAGCCATGTCTGAAATTGAGCAAATGGCAATTGGAGCAAGCCAGGTACTAAGGCACGCAGGAACTTATATGTAAGATCAGAGCAGGCAAGATGATGCTTCTCGGTTTGTTATAATCCTAGTTTCCACCCTTCAGTTCTATGCTAAAACAGAGTACCTGGAGACTTCAGAGGTTAGCTGACGATTGAGGAAAGAAGGGCTATAGGTCTCTCTGGGTCAGTCTCACATCCCCTGTTGATACAAACCAAGCACAACCAGGCATCATCTGGGACCCTCTGTTCCTTGGGGGTCTGGGTAAACTCAAGCTCCCAGTTCTATATGCAGCAGAAATTCAAAGCACTCCCTAGGACTTAGGCAACTCCCCAGAGGCCTGAAGCTCTCATGGCTCCTGTTTCAGCCTTGGTGGAGATTGGACTTCACCTCTCAAGTACATAAATCAGGCCCCTCTTCAAGGGCCACCAATAGTCTACTTCCCACAATATATTCCAGAATATTCTGGACTTTACTGAAGAGTTCAGGGGGAGACGGAGAAGTGGTTGGTGGTTGACATCACAGACTGTAAACTGTTTTATGGGTTAGAGTAGACATCACTCCCCTTAAAATACCCATTGGCCACCTCATCACCATGACTGCACTGGCTTCATCTTGTCCCTTCCAGACCGAGCTCCTCTCAGCTCCAATTGCTTCTTCCTCCCTCTATTATGCACAACAATCTGCATCCAATCATAGATTACCAGACAAAAGAGCCTTGCATTTAATGTAGGGTTTTAAAATCTGGAGTTGAGTTCAGGGGGTTCATAAATATGGATGGAAAAGTGTTCCTTCTTTATTTTCACTAACTTCTAAATAAAATTTAGCATTTTCTTCTATTATGAATCTAGGCAACAAGCCACAGGAGTATTAGCAGTACCTGAGACTGTCTCACCAAGAGAAGTCACACATATTTCCAAATCATATTACAGTTGTTGCTGCTAAATCAAAATATCATCTTTGTTCATCACCACTTTAAAATTATGCTCATCCTGCCTGCTAGATGTTGCTATTAATGTATTAATTAAGAAGCACATGTATTACTATTTCACAAATTTGATTCTATGAAACTATTTTGATAACACAATTTCAATGTAATTGGCTTCCTTTAAGATTCTAGGGATTCTCTTTTATGCATTTTTAAACATGATTCTGAGAAGGGATCCATAGACTTTACCAGGCTGCCAATGAACCCATGGCACGCACACACACACACACACACAAAAAAGGCCCAATTTAATGAAACCCACGGTCCTTAGAAGGTTATTTGGGTATCAGTAAGCATTTTTTTTCCTGAAACACAAGTTTGAAAGTTCCCACATAATATTTGAGGCCAAACTCTATAAGAAGTACCTGAAGCAATTTAGGTTCATTGCACAGACTTACTTTCTTCATGAAAGGCTGTTAACAATGCCAGAAAGGTTGCTGATGGGAGAGGATCTAGCAAGACCTGGATCTAGCTTTTTTTAAGCTAGTGGACATTAAATAAAGGTCTGTATGGGATGGGAATGGGGTTGACTTCTTATCTCTCTTGGGTTATGCCTGTCATAGAAAAATAAGATGGAGAACTTGTCCATAATCCAGATGTCTTGCTTACTATAGGCAAACTAAATAGAGCATAGCCAAACCCCGCACTCACTTACATTTCATTGAGAGCACATCCTCTGCCCTTCCAACACCTCTTTCATTTGAAAATTGGCTCCAGTATTTTATATATATATATATTTTTTTTCATTTATCACTAGCATTTCAAACTAAATTTATTTTTTCATTTGTTCCCCCTATTATTTATTTTTATTCCATATGTTCTACTCTTTTGTTGATATAGTAGCTGAAAGGAGCATCAGACACAAGGTTTCCACATTCGCAGAGTCTCATTGTGATAGCTATATCATTGTTCAGTCATCATCAAGAAACATGGCTACTG
>PVIY010053004.1:0-14911 GCA_004026745.1 Myrmecophaga tridactyla | reverse complement strand
TGGTATTGACATTAAAAATAGGTAGAATAAACACTTCAATCACAAAGCAGAGATTGCCAGATTTGACAAAAAGTAACAGTAAAGTGTTTGCTGTTTCAATTGATGCAATTTAAGAAAAAGTAAAAAAGATTAAAAAGAATAGAGAAAGATAGACTATGCAAGCATTAACAATAGTGTATCACACAAAACAGACTGGAAGATGAGGAGCACTACCCGAGATGGAGACGTTTGATAACGATAAAAGGGTCAATACATTCAAGGAGGCATAATAATAACATGCATGCCTAATAACAGAAACTTAAAATATTGATAGGATAAAAGTGAAAAACAGATAAATTCCAAAACCTAAGGGAGATTTTTTAACAATTTTGTTAATTGATAGATTGTTGTAGACAAACAGTCAGTAAGAATAATGGAGATCTAAATGATACTGCAAACCACCTTGACCGAACTGAAATCACAGAACATTATATTCAACGCCTGTATAACATATATTCTTTGCAAATGCAACCGGGACTTTCACAAGTACATCTTATGCCAGGCCTTTAAACAAACCTGAACAATTTTTAAAAGAATTAAAATTGTATAAGGTACATTCTCTGAAAAAAATTAATATACAAATCAGTAACAAAAGTATACGTATAGAAACCTCAAATATTTGGAAATAAAATATTGTACCACCTGTAGCACGTTGAAGCGTTTTGGAATTGATCAAGGAAAATACTTGATCAGTAGATGGCAGTAAGACACAAGCTCATTATTGGGCATTGCTTTGAGGGGTTGCATGGCTGGGGAAATCCCTCAAAGGCCGAGACTTTTCAAAGACTAAGAGGGGTCAGGAGTGGAGGAAGGGACACCAGAAAGAGAAGAGGGTTGTGATAAAAAGAATAATGAGGAAATATGAACTTTATGTTCCTAATTTAAAACACCTCTGATAAAATGGGCAATTTGCTTAAAAGACACAAATTACCAAAGCTGATGAAACAGAAAATTTGAATACTAAAATAGCTGCCAAAACTTTCCACAAAGAAAATTTCAGGTCAAGGTATTTAACTGGTGATTTTTCACATTTAAGGAAAATATGATATCAAACTTTTGGTTTCATCCCAAACAAAATTTTAGAAAATAATGGAAGAAAAATCACTCCACAACTCATGTGACACCCAAACCTGATAATGGCATTTTAAAATAAATATACATACATCAATATTCTTCATAAACACAGATGCAAAAGCTTTAAATATCAGCAAATCCAATCCAATAATAAAATACTACACCATGGCCAAAAAGTTTCTCTCAGGAATGCTAGAGTACTTTAATACATGAAAATAAATTAATGTAATGCATAACATCAAAAAAATAAGGACAATTATTTGATTAGCTCAATAGATGATGTGAGAGCATATGAACAAGTTAACAGTAATTCAGGTTAAAACTCTTGGCAAATTAGGAAAAGAAGAAAACTTCTTCAATTTTATGAAAACCACTTATAAAAAGTATACAGCTAAAATGTAACTTAATAGTGAAACACTGAACACTCTTCCTGAGCCCAGGAAAGTTCTAATCAATATTGTATTAGTGGTCCTAGCCATTGCAATCAGACAAGGAAATGAACAAAACAAATGCAGATATTAAAAGAAGTAAAACTATAGAAAATCTCAAAAAGTCACAAAAATACTTCAAAAACAACAAAGTATAAGTATATTCCTATATAATTAGTAGCATATAATTGGAAAATAGCACTAAAAGCCAATTCAGGACTTCTGGTCAAAGGAGAGTGTTGTGAGATCCTCCAGGGTGTGGCTGCCCCAAAGAACATTTGAATAACCAGCAAAAACTGGCAGAGCCATATTCTTCATAATGTTTAAGGGTTGCAGTATCTGGATGAGTACTGAACCAAGAAAATGCAGCTGTAAAATTGCTGGATAAGTTAATTTTTCCTCTTGCTGGGAATGCCCCCACCATATACCAGCCTGGGTGAAGAACCAATATGGGCTCCTGTTTTGGTCCCTAACCATTTTCCAGAGGGAACAGAGAACCCTTACGTACATATTATGGTGCCTGTATATTGGTGTCAATCTATTGACTGGCAGCCTGAAAAATTGAAACAGGAAACTCATCACCAGCTAGCCCTCCCAGAACCTGCACTATGGGAAGAGGCAGTTTGCTGGCAGTTAAAACAGTGTAAGAAACAATTAGTCAAAGTGGTCTGTGGCAAAGGATTACCAGCTTTAAGACATACAATAGAGCATTCATGGAGAGGAGACAGTCTACTTCTTAGCGAGAGCTGACATTCAAATTCCTGTAAATGGGGGAAAAGGTAAGCTCACCAGAGCCCAGGACTTAGGAAAGACAAAAGGACTCTGCACTCCACTTTCCTTTAGGCTGATCTTCTTGACAGGAGGGCTCTATACTGTAGGAGAGCACCAGGTAAAGGAGAGCCAATTAGCAAAGACTAAGAGAGGTGTTTTTGCTTGGGGTTTTTGTTGCTGTTGTCAGCTCCTGACACTCAAGAAAATTTCTGTCATATCACTAGTTAGATAGAAACATAAGGAACACATAGCTCCCAGGTACTGAAGCCCAGAGTTAAATACGCTAAAGTAAAACTTTTAGTTTGCAACAAAAGATTACAAGGCAAGCAAAGAAAGAGTTCCTTGGCTCACCCCAAGGAGCAACATAAAAACACAGAAATAATTTAGGAAGAAAACCAGATTTTCGAAATACTGGCCTAAACTTCAAAAAAAATGACCTTCAATATGCTCAAGGAGATAAAGGAAAATATGGAAAAAGAACTAAAGGATATCAGGAAAATGATGAATGAACAATATGAGAACCTCAATATGGCCATCTTAAAAAGGAAGCAATTGGTGAAACTGAAGTATGCAACAACTGAAATGAAAAATTCCCTAGATTTCAAGAGCAGATTGAAGCTGGCAGAAGAAAGAATCAATGAACTCAAATACAAAGGAATTGAAATGATTCAGGCTAAGGAGCAGAAAGAAAAAAAGAATGAAAAAAAAAATGAACACAGCTAAATGACCTTTGGAACACCATCAACTGTACAAATAAATTCATTATGGACATCCAAAAAAAGAGAAGAAAGAGAAAAGGGCAAAGGAATATTTAAAAAATAATGTCAGAAAATGTCTCAAATTTAACAAAATATTTGCATATATACATTTAAGAACCCAAGAAGCCCCAAACAGGATAAACTCAAAGATACTGCACAGACACGGTATAGTGAAATCATCAAATGCCAAGGATGATTCTCTTCAAAGAGAGTTTGAAGACTGCAAGAGAAAAGCAATGAGAGTTAAGAATAGAAAAAAGAGTCACAATAAGATTAAGTGCTGATTTCTCATTAGAAACTATGAAGGCAAAAAGGAAGGGAGACAAAATATTTTAAATGCTGAAAGAAAACAATTGTCAACCAAGAATTTTACACCCAGTAAGACTGTCTTTCAAAAATGAGGGAGAGATTAAGACATTAATCACTTAATCTAAGAGCAATTAAATTAGGAAGTTATTCAGATTGAAAGTAAGGACACTAACGGTGGATTGGCATGACATAAAGAAATATCTCTGGTAAGGGTACCCATATGGGTAATCTAAATGCTAGTACTATTGTATTATAAGCTTTTTTATGTAATTTCATTTTTATTTCTGACAGCTTCTAAGATGCAAATACATAAAAAATAATGATAACCTTAAGCTTTGGGATGTATAATGTAAAAAGATATAATCTATAAGAAGTACAACAAAAAGATGGGGGAAAGGTGATTATAGGAACAGTGTATATATATATGGCATTGAATCTAAGTTGGTATTAATCAAACATGAGTGTTATGGATTTAGGATATTAAATTTAAGCTTCCTGGTAGCCTGAAAGAAAATAAATGAGATTTATATACAGAATAAATGAGACTCAAAAATGGTACAATACAAAAAATCAAATATATATATAAGTGGTCATTAATGGAAGAACTGAAGGAGGAAAAAAGGTATATGACTTACAAAAAAAACGAGCAAGATGGCAGAAGAGAGTTGCGCATTATCAGTAGTTACTCTATAGGTAAATGTATTAAACATTCTAGTCAAAAGATTGGCAGAATGGATAAAAAAGCATAACTCAACTCTAAGATGTTTACAAGAGACTCACCTTAAATTTCAAGACACAAGTAGGTTAAAAGAGAATAGATGGAAAAAATATACCATGCAAATAATAACAAAAAGAAAGCTTGAGTAGCTATACTTACATCAGCTAAAATAAACTTTAAGTCAAAAACTGTTATGAGCGATAAAGAAAGTCATTATATACTGGATAAAGGAGTCAATTCAACAATAAGACATAGCAATTATACATATACATTCATCTAATGGTGGAACTGTAAATTATATGAAGCAAATACTGTAAGAGTTGAAGGGAAAAATAGATGGTTCTATGTTTTAATAGAAGATTTCAATATACCACTTTCAATAGTGGATAGAACATCTAGGCAAAAGATCTATTAGGAAACTGAAGATTTGAACAATACTATAAACCAACTAGATCTAACAGACATATATAGATTACCCAACAGCAGGAGAATATACATTCTTCTCTAGTACAAATAGGTCATTCTCCAGGAGCAACATATGTTGGGTCACAAAGTGAGTCTTAATAAATTATTTTAAAAAATAAAATCATACAGTATATCTCCTCCAATCACAATGGAATGAAACTAGAATAAACATACTAATAAACAACTAATGGATCAAAGAAGAAATCACAAGGGAAATTAAAATATATCTTGAGGTGACTGAAAAGGAAAACACAACATGCCAAGCTTATGGGATCAGAAAAGGCGGTGAGGAGAGGAAAATTTATAGCTTTATATGCTTTTAAAAAAAGAAGAAAGAACTTGAATCAAAGAACTAACACCACAACTGGAGGATTTAGCAAAAGAAGAGCACACCAAACCCAAAGCAAGCAGAAGGAAGGAAATAACAAAGAATACAGTGGAGATATATGATATAGAGAATAACAAAGTAATAGGATCAATAAAACCACAAGTTGGTTCTTTGAAAAGATGAATAAAATTGATGAAATGTAGAAAGGTTCTTGCTAGGAGGGTCCTCTTGTAGAGAGAGGGCACAAATAACCAAATTCAGAAATGAAAAAGAGGACATTACTACAACCCTACAGAAATGAAAAGGACCATAGAAGGAAACTATGAACAACTGTAATCAAACAAATCAGATAAACTAGATGAAGTGTACAAACCCTAGAAACATGCAAATTAACCGCACAGAATTCAACAAGAAACAGAAGATATCACCAGACCAAAAACAAACAAAAAAAGTCAATCAGTAGTCAAAAGCCTCCCAACTAATAAAAGCCCTGTATCAGATGGCTTCACAGGTATGTTTCACAAAACATTCCAAGGAGAACTAATACCAATCCTGCTCAAACTCTTCAAAATGTTCAAGAGGAAGGAACATTCCCTAACTCATTCTATGAGGCCAACATCACCCTGATCTCAAAGCCCGATAACAATACCACGAGAAAAAAAAATACAGACCAATATGTCTTATGAATAGAGGCAAAAACCATCAACAAAACGGGAGCAAACTGAATCCAACAGCACAGTGAAATAATTATACATCATCACCATATAGGATTTATCCCAGGTATGCAAGGGTGGTTCAATATAAGAAAATAAATTAATGTAAACCCCTATAATAGAAGAAAGGGAAAATTGCATGATCCTCTCAATAGATGCAGAAAAGGCATCTGATCAAATCCAGTAACCTTTTTGGATAAAAATACTTAAAAACTTAAGAAAAGAAAAACTCCAGGACAATGACAAGGTATGCTACATGGGGAAAGGTGTCCCAAAGGCTGGTGAGCACATCAATAAAACTCTTGTGCCTGCCCGGGTTAGCAAGAAACTGAACATTGTGGAATAGAAGATTGACAAACTGATGACAGAGATGGACAGAACTGAAAATAAATCGCAATATGGTGAAAATGCCATTCTGGGTGTGTCCCTTGCTGTTTGCAAGGCTAGAACCATGGAGAAGGGGGACCCCCTATACTGCCACATTGCTGACCTGACTGGCAATTTGGAAGTCAACCTGCCAGTTCCCACTTTCTGTGTGATCAAAGGCAGCTCTCACGCAGGCAACAAGCTCACCATGCAAGAATTCATGATCCCCTCTGTCTGCACAGCCAACTTCAAGGAGGCCACGCACATCAAGGTGCAGGTTTACCACACCCTCAAGAATGCCATCAAGAAGTATGGGAAGGATGCTACCAACCTGGAGGATGAAGGCAGGTTTGCTCCTGACATCCTGGAAAACAAAGAAGCCCCGGGGCTGCTTAAGAATACAATTGGGAAAGTTGGTTACAGTGACAAAACTGTAAGTGGCATGGACATCGCTGTCTCTGAGTTCTTCAGCTCTAGGAAGTATGACCTGGACTTCAAGTCTCCTGACTGACCTCACCTGACAAATGGGCAGAACTGTACAAGTCATTCATCAAGTACTATCCAGTAGTGTCTACCAAAGATCGCTTTGACCAGGATGACTGTGAAGCTTGGAAGAGTTTCATGGACAGTGCAGGAATTCAGGTGATGGGGGTGATCTCATGGTGACCAACCTAAGCTAATTGCCAAGGCCATAAGCAAGAAGTCCTGCAACTGCCTCCTGCTCAAAGTGAACCAGATCAGCATTGTGACTGAATCCCTGCAAGTGTGCAAGCTGGCCCAGTCCAGGGGTTGGGGCATCATGGTGTCTCATAGCTCTGGAGAGACTGAAGACAACTTCCTCGCTGACCTGGTGGTAGGGCTCTGCACTGGGCAGATCAAGACAGGTGCACCTTGCCGATCTGCAAGGCCAAATTTGCTAGCAGGCAGTTCCACAACTCTCTAGCCAAGTAAGGGCTGGGACTTTGAGCCCCTGCAGCCTTCACACTAGTCAGCTACTTAGCCTCAGCCCCTGATGTGAACATGGGCAGCTAGAAGTTCCACAACGGTACTGGCAGGGGACTCTGGTAGTTAACTCCCTCTCCTACCCTGTGTTGTTCTCACTGCCTCATTAGAACTGCTGAAGAAGCCAAGCCTGACTATCTGGAACCCTGGCTTTGTCATCATGTGATTGGCCCAAATCACTGTTTTACTTATTTATTTTCCACTGAGTGTCTGGGCTGTGTATACTTACAGTGTCATCCCCAAGGTATCCACAGAAAGGGCCCCAGGGATTTTGCATGTAAAATAAAAAAGTCTCAGGAACTATAAAAAAAAAGAAAAGAAAAGAAGTAAACTACCTCCACATGATATAGTATTTATTAAAAAACCACAGCTAACATCATACTCAATGGAGGAAGACTAAAAGCTTTCCCTCTAAGATCAGACACAAAACAAGGATGCCCACTCTCATCACTGCTTCTCAAGATCTGGAAATTCTAGTCTCAGCAATTAGGCATGAAAAAGAAATAAAATGCATTCAAATTAGAAAGCAAGTGAAACTTTCCCTGTTTGCAAATGACATGATCTTACAGAAAATCTGAAAAATCCACAACAGAACTGCTAGAGTTAACAAATTCATCAAAATGATAGAAAAGAAACCAATATGCAAAAATCTGTAGTGCTTCTATACAATAATAATGAACAACCTGAAGGGGAAATCAAGGAAAAGGATCCTATTAACAACAGCTACTAAAAAAAAGAAATATCTAGGAATAAATTTAACCAAGGACATGAAAACTTGTAGACAGAATCAACAAAACACTCTAAAAGAAAACAAAAAAAATCTAAATAAATGGAAGGAAATTCCATGTTCATGGATTTATAGTCTAAATACTGGTATTTAGACTATAATGAATAGAAAACCAATCATTAAATTTATATGGAAGATAATGGGCCCCAAAGTATACAGAAGAACAAAGTTGGAGGACCAACTTTATATCTGATTTTAAAACTTATTGCAAAGGTACATAATCAAAATAGCTTGATACTGGCACAAGGACAAACATATAGACCAATGGAATCTATCTGAGTTTAGAAACAAACCCTCACATCTATGCCCAATTGATTTTTTTTTTCGCATGGGCAGGAATCGAACCCAGGTCTCCGGCATGGCAAGCGAGAATTCTGCCACTGAGCCACCGTTGCACTCCCCCACAATTACCAAGTTGATTCAATGGGAAAAGAATAGTCTCTTCAACAAAGGTGCTAGACAAACTGCGAATTCATATGCAAAAGAATGAAGGTGGACCCCTACCTTATACTATATAAAAAAATTAATTCAAAAGGGATTAAAATTATAAATACAAGAACCCAAATTATAAATATCCTAGAAAAAATATAGGGACGCATCTTCAAGGTCTTATACTATGCAATGGTTTCTTAGGTTTTACACCAAAAGCTTAAGTGACAATGAAAAAATAGATAAATGGGACATCTCAAAATTTTTAAACTTGTGCATCAAACAACTTCATCATTAAAGTAAAGGACAACCTATAGAATGGGATACACTATTTGGAAACCACGTATCTGATAAGGATTTATTTCCTTGAATATATAAAGAAATCCTACAACTCAACAACAAGACAAACAACGCATTTTAAAAACTTGCAAAAACTTAAACAGACATTTCTCCAAAGAAGATATACAAATGACCAAAAAGCGTAAGAGAAGATGCTCAAATTCATTAACCATTAGGAAAATACAAATCATAACCATAATGAGATGCCATTTCACACTCACTAGAATGGCTACTATTTAAGAAACAAAAAGGAACAATAACAAGAGTTAAAGAGGATGCAGAGAAATAAAAGCACTCCTTCATTGCTGGTAGGAATGTAAAATGGTGTAGCTATGGAAAACAGATTGGCAATTCCTTAGAAATGTAAACAGAGAATTACCATACCACCTGGCAATCCCACTGGTGGCAAATAACTAAAGGAATTGAAAGCAGGGACTCAAACAGATATTTGTGCATGGATGTTAACAGTGACATTATTCACAATTATCAAAAGAAAGAAGTAATCCAAGTGTCCATCAAGAGATGAATCGATAAACAAAACATGGTATATACATATAAAGGAGGATTATTCACTTGTAAAAAGGATTGATGGTTTGATACATGAAACAACATGGATGAACCGTGAAGAAATCAAATCATGTTGAGTGAAATAAGCCAGACACAAAAGGACAACTTTTGTATGATCTCACTGATGTGACATAATTAGAATAAGCAAATTCACAGCTCAGAAACTAGAATACAGGTTACTGTGGTACAACGTAGGGGTAGAGAACGAGGTCTTAATGCTTTATCATACAGAGTTTCTGTTTGGGATAATGGAAAAGTTTTAATAATGCATGGTGGTGATGGTAGCACAAAATTATGAATGTAATTGACACTACTGAATTATATATTTGAGTGTGGGGAAATTGTAGTTTGTTTATACTAGAATAAAAATTTTAATTAACCTTAGGACTGTACAACACAAACTGTGAATCCTGATGTAAACTGTGGACTTTAGTTCATGGTATATAATTGTATAATAGCATATAATTGTAATAACATTGTGTTCCATTGTAACAAATACCACACTACTGTAAAGTATTAATAATAGTGCAAACTATGTTTGTGAAAGGGGGGCTGTAAATGGTAACTGAATTTTCTGTATGATTTTTCTGTAAACATGCACTTCTCAGATAAAAAAAATTTTCTATAAGAAATGTAAAAAAATCAATTCGATTTACAATAACATGAAAAAACAATATTCTTAATAATACATTTTTTTCTTGTATGGTGTAGGGCGGAGTCACATTTCATTATTTTCCATGTGCGTATCCTGTATTCCAGCACCACTTGATGAATTTTTGCTTGTTTGTTTGTTTTTTGGGAAGTGCATGGGCCGGGATTTGAACTTTAATAATAAATTTAACATAAATATATAAAATTTCTATATTACAAACTGCAAAACACTCCTGAGAGAAATTAAAGAAGATCAAAATAAATGTAGATCGATATCATGTTCACGGACTGGCAATTCAATATTGCCAAGGTGTCCATCCACAAATTAGTCTATAGATTCAATGCAAAACAAACCATAGAATCAGCAAGCTTTTCTCTTAAAAGGACCCAACAAGCTGATTGTAAAATGTATACAGCAATGTGACGGTCCTACAGTAGTCAAACATATCTTGAAAAGAAGAACAAATCTGAAGAATTCACAGTACTGGATTTCATGTCTTACCAGAAAGCTACAATAATCATGACCATGTGGTATTGCTATAAAGATAGGCATATAGATCAATGAACAAACAGAGTGCATAATGGACTCACACTTATGTGATTCAATTGAATTTCAAACAAAGGTACCAAAAAAATCCAATAAGGAAATAATAAGGAAAGGAAGCATTTTTCAAAAAATGTCTTTTCAAGAACAACTGGTTGTAAGGGACAAAAAAAGGAGCTCAATCTTTACCTTACACCATATGCAAAAATTAATTTGTGATGAATCATAGACCTAAACATAAAAGTTAACACTACAAAACATCTAGAAGAAAATACAGGAGAATATTTTTCATGCACCCAGTTATCTTAAATATGTCATTAGATAACAGTGTCAGGTAAATAATGGTGTTAATAACTAAGATAAGAAACTAAAGGAGCCAGGTTTTAGGGGAAAGATAATACATTTGGTTTTGGACATACTGAATTTTACATGCCTGGGGATCACCCACTGTTCATGTGAAGTAAATAATTGTCCTGAGCTTAGGAAAGAGATGAATATATAGATTAATTGACATGTAAACAATATGAACTTCCCTGGTGGATGCACAGAGTAAAAAGAAAATAGGGCTTAAAACTCAGCCCTGAGAGGGGGTACAGAGGTAGCTCAGTGGTAGAATTCTCACCTGCAATACAGGAGACCCAGGTTTGATTCCTGATTCATGCACTAGCCCCAAAACAAGACAAAAAAAAAAAACAAATAAAAATTCAACAAATAGGCTGCAATAGTGGGATACTCACATGGAAAAATACTGAAATGTCACCCCACCATAAAAAAAAAAAACACCTCAGCCTTAAGAAACACCAATAATGGAGGGCCAGAGGAAGGAGCAAAGGAGGTTAAAAAGGATTATCCAAGGGAAAAAGAGATTTGAGAAAGAAGATAAGGTCAAAATTGTCAAATGTATTAAACACTGTCAAAGAAAAGGTCAAAAAAAAGGTCAAAGTAAGTACTGCAAAATACCCATTGTATTTAGCAATTAAGAGACTATTAGTGATCATAGCAAGACAATATTAGTAAAGTGATGAAGGGAAAAGTTTGACTGTGAGGAGCTGAGGAAAGCTGGGAAGTGAGGATGTGGTAAAAAGCAAATGTAGCTCATCCTGTTAATGTCTGGCTGTGACATTTGCAGGAATGTAAGGCAGGAAAGGAGAAGTGTGGTGTGGACAGCTTATACAAGGTGAAAGAGACTTAAGCATGGTTAAATTGGATGGAAAAAGCAAAAGATTATAGATATAGAAGACAGAAGGCTGAACAAGAAATAGATGGGAAATCCCTAAGGAGGTAAGAGTTGAGAAGATTTAAAGCACACTTAGGATGATTCTTATGAGGAATACGGACTATTTAGATTGTTAAAAACAGAAATATCCAAAATACCCAACAATAAGATACTGACTCTAAGTTATGGATTATATTATAGTCATTCAAGTGAATGTGGTCTCAAGGTCATTGAGCATTATGCAAACATTTCATGACCTAATACATAAAGACGAACAAAAAGCATGGTACAAAACATGAATACTAAGATGACAAATATGACAGAACAAATAGATGGACACAGTCTAGAGAACAATAAGAAGAATGAATGCAATCGATTTTAGATGGTGGGATTATGGTTAAATATTTTTCTACTAGATTTTCTGCCATAGTATAATGTTACTGTCACAACTTTAGGAATTTTTTTTTAACCCAGATACATGAAAATGCTGGAAAATCCATTCAAGGTTAGGTATCCAATTAACCAGATAATTTAATTAAATGTAAAAAAAAATTGTTTGAGTTTCATAAATAGCATCCTCTTTTCTACAGATTTTCGGAAGAAGTTTGAAAAAATTATGAAGTAAGAAATAATAGATCATATATCAAATTGTCAGCTCTACAACTAAAGCTGAATTGCAAACAAGATTTGAATCAGTAGACTATTGTGCTTCCTAATACTTAAGCCTCGAATTAAAGAGATTTATCTTTTTAGTCATAGTGAAAGGAATTCCTTCCACCCATTTTGTACCACCTCCCAGAGGGCAGATCCTTGCATACTGATGCTGTAGACAAGTGGATGAGAGAAAGAAAGAGGCTAAGCCAGGTACCATCAGTTCCTTTTTCCCAACCTGCCCAAATAAATTATGGAGGAGGAATGTTCTTCTCACACTTTTCCTTTCTGAAACATAAAGCGGAACTTTACTCCGCTCTAGTGAAATGTAGAGTGGGGAGGGACCAGATATTCTCCCCAAATGACAAAACACAGTAAAATCCTTAAAGGGAAACTGAAGGACCACCTTTAATCTCATTTTGGCATTTCCAAAAGAACACAGGACAACACTCGAAACACATTTTTAAGTGAATAAAATTAAATGAATGAAATGGCACTGAATATATTTTCCTTCGCCATAACCTATATAATCCAAAGATATATAAGGAAAAATATAAACTGCAATAAAGATATACAGTATTGTATAGATTCACATGAGCAAATATCCACCCCTCCACTGCCCCTCCCCGCCATTTTCCTTTCTCTAAAAGTGAATGCATCTTATAGTTGTTGGGAGTGTAACTTAATTGGTAGAGTTTTATTCAACCTAAATAAGGCTACATCTTACAAGAGATCGAATATTAGATTCAATGCAATACAATGTAATAAAAAAAAACCTTAAAATTATTTTCTTATTCCTGAAGAAAATAAGTAAAACAAACACAAGCATGTATTCTCCTACATCCTCTTTCATTTCTCTCTCTCCCACTTTAACTCTCTCCTGAACACAACTTAAGAGTTCAGGAATATTGCTAACCTCAGGATTAAGGTTTTCAGAGCAAGATCTTTTCTCAGCTTCTAATAATTCAGCAGACGGCTTTGGTAGGGAAGAAAGTGAAGGATGCGAAGCTAATTCTTCACTGAGGACAGTTTCTCCGTCTTCTCCTAACGTGTCTTCCTCCTTTCTGGGACTATTCTTTTTCAACCTGCTCCTTGGCCGAGGTGAAGGTTTAGCGTGGACACCTGCTTCAAGGACGGTGCTGTTTTCTGCTGAAAATGGAAACAGGGATGCATAGGAAAAATGGCCACAGCTTCAAATACTCCCCAGGTGCCACCCTACTTCCGTCCTAGGCCTATGCACCATGAAACCCATGGCTCTTCTCCATGCAGTAAGGCACCAAGTGGTAGCAATGCATGATTAAAAGTTTTTTAAAGCTGCCATCCTGGAAGTAACTAGCATATTTTATCTTTGTGATAAACTGACATTTCATCTTCACTAACTTGCATGGAATTCAAAAATAATTCAAACAAAGCAAAACACTTGCTCAGTTTCTACCTCTATAAAACGAGGACATTTGCCCATCAAACCTTTCTTGAGTACCTGATGCCAGGCCCTGTGCATATTACTGACACTACTGGAGGTCATAATCAAGACGATGACTAGGGGCCCTGTCAACGACTTTACAGGGTGGGAAGAACACAATTCTAAACAGAAAGTTACAAAGACAAAGGTAGATACTGGTAAGGATGATGACAATGTGGGCCTACAGGGAAGAGAGCAGCCAGTTCCCACTGGTAGAATATACAGCGAGGTGATTTGTAAGTTATCATTCTTTGAGGCCATAAAATTCTCTAAGACATATTCAAATTTCATTTACTATTTCCATTACTCCTATGTTTAGAATAAAAATTCAATGCTGATGCACTAAAAATTATGAAAAATTTAATGAAAATTTTGAAAATTTTCACTTATTTTTGCTTAAATTTTCCTATTATACATACTCAGGTATATATTGTTCTACCAATGTTCTGAAAAAAAAAAAAAACAACTTCAAAAATAGACTAATTAACACCTTCTTCCTATTTACTTATAACTGGGCTTCTGAATGCTTCCTGAAAAGAGGTATACCAAACCATAGCAAACTGGTATGACTGTAAATGTTTCAATGCCAATTTTACCGATGTTCTAAACTCTGGCTGAATGTTCAATCCAAAAATCCATGAAGCATCCTATATTCCTCTTACCTTCCCCCCTATATCCAAAGCATAAGTAACCCCATTGTTAACTATTCCTCTCTTACCCCACTGCTTGCTAAATATTACTCACCCAGTTGTCTCCAACTCCATCATCAACTCCTCACCCTCTTTTCTAATTTATGTCTCAGTTATATTTTTAAGCATAAATCAGATCATGTCACTTCCCTCTACAAAATTCTTCAATGTCTCTGCATCATCCAATCCTACAGAATAAATATACGTCTTCAAACAATACAAAACGGCTTCAGGGTCTGATCCTTGGCTTCTTATGTGGCCTTGACTCCTGGCAAGCCCACTGTGTAATGTGTGTTCCTGATTTTTGCACACATTCCATAATGCCTCCTGCTATCATGCTTACCGATCCCTTTGCCTAGAATGTCTGCTCCTACTTCTCCTCCCAACATACCCACAAACATCTTTCATGTCTTAGTTTAAGCAGAAGATTGTGTAACGCCTGAATCTTGGCTCTGACACTTACAAGCTTTGTAACCATGCACCTAACTTGGATATCTTGGTTTTCTCAATGGTATAATGTTAATAGTTCCTAAGGTGGCTGCGAGCCTCGAGTGAGATCAAGTGTAAAAAATATATGTAAAAGACATAGCACAGGGGCGGCTGCC
>PVIY010053003.1:0-14922 GCA_004026745.1 Myrmecophaga tridactyla | reverse complement strand
AACCATCCACCCTCCATCCACCCATATACCCATCACTCACCCATCCACCCAACCATCCACCCATCCATCCATCCATCCATCCTAATAATACTGTCAGGCATTGTCCTCAGTGCTGGAAACAGTTGTAACAAGACAAAGTATTTGTCCTCATGGGGGACATTCACGAATGAAAACCCCTCAAACTAGCAAAGGCTGAGCTCTTCCAGACCCGAGGGCCCAAAATTCAACCCGTTTCTCCTCCAGCCAAGGAGGCTGGGAAACTGGCCCAGCCAGCAGGGTAAGGGGCAAAGGGAGGCAGACAGAACAGAATAGGATAGTACATCAGCCTGCAGCACCTGTCCTGACCCTCTGGCCAAGGCCCTGAGCCAGGAGCCACGGTTAGTGTCTTAGGTGGGGTCGGAGGACCAAAATAGGGGTAAACATATAATCCTGCCTCTCGGGTATTATCTACTTGTTCTTGGGAGTTTTTGAGGCTCACAGAAGAGTGAAAGGAATCAGCTGAGAAGAAAGCAGCTCAAGATATCGGAACAGAGTGGGGTTGGGGTGGGGGCTCTTCCAAGGAAGGCAAGTTCCCAGTAGATGAATAAGTCAGAAAAAGAACCTTAGTTTTTTTACCTCCTGCTGACCAGCCAGAAGGCCAGACTGCAAAGAGCTTAGATAGATGCAGTCCATAAACCACAGCTTCTTGAAGAACATCCTGAATGAACATCAAAATGATTAACAATGTACATTTTGAAAACCAAATCGTATAAAATTTTCATAAGGAGGCAGAATGGGTAAAGTGGATTAACCCTGCTTCTACGCACGACTAAGAAAGTTGGAGAAATGCAGAAAACATCCGCCTGAAGGCACTGGAAATCTAACAAAGAAAGAATTGCAAAATCAATTTCTGGGAGAAGAAGGAAAATTAGATTGTTGAGGCCAGGATTTGGGTTGGCTTTCCTTCTGGCGCATCTGCTAGTTCCAGAAAAGACATCTAGCAGGCTAAACAGAGCTTTGGGTACAAAAACCCTCAGAGCTGGGGGACAAAAATCGGAGTTCAGGGGAATCTTGATGGAAGCTTTGTACTTTGGGTTGGAGCCCTGAGGACGTACACCCTGTAAGAAAGGGTGGACCCCTACTAGACTAGCTTCTGTAGGGGCTGAACCCATTCTAAAGTGTCTCAATCACTATAACTGAGATTACTAAGGCCCCCAGGTGTGAGCCAAAAGTAAAGCAAACCCTTTCTGAAAGCAGACAGCAGCATCCTTGACCTCTAATTATTTCTACAACTTTTCATATTCATTTAATGAAAAAAAATACAATGAAATTCCATTCAATATCTCAATGGGCTTTTTTGGTAGAAACTGACAAACTGATCCTAAAACTCATTTGGAAATGCAAAGGGCCTGGAATAAACAAAACACCTTTGAATAAAAAGAACAAAGTTTAAAGGTCTGTAATACTTGATTTCAAGACTTATAAAGCTAAGCAATCAAGACAGTGTGGTATTCACATCAAGACAGACAAACAGATCCATGGAACAGAAGAGAGAATTGAGAAATAGAGACACACTCATATGGTCCACTGATTTCTTGATAAAGTTGCAAATGCAGTTCATTGGAGAAAGGATACTCTTTTTCAGCAAATGATCATGGAACATTGGATATCCATATGCAAAAAAAAATCTACCCATATCTCACACTATATACAAAAATTAATCTGAAATGGATCACAGACTTAAATATAAAACCTAAAACTATAAAATTTATAGAAGAAAATTTTGTGACCTTGCATTACGCAAAGATTTGTTAGATGCAGCACCAAAAGCACAATGCTTTTTTATCAAAAAAGAAAATGTTAATAAACTGGATGTAATTAAAATTAAGAGCTTTTGCTCTTTCAAAGACTACTAAGAGAAAGACAAGCCACAGACTGAGAAAATACTTGCAAAGCATATAGTTGATAAAGGACTTTTATATCCAGAATATGTTAAGAATTCTCACAACTCAATAATAAGACAATAAACCATTTAATGGGTAAAGTTTTTGAACAGATATTTCACCAAAAAAGCTATTATGGATAACAAATAAACACACACAAAAAATCTTCAACATCATTAATCATTAGGAAAATGCAAGTTAAAACCACAATAAGATACCATTACATGCTTATTAAAATGGTTAAAATTAAAAAGACTGGGGCGGGCCATGGTGACTCAGCAGGCAGAGTTCTTGCCTGCCATGCCAGAGACCTGAGTTTGATTCCTGGTGCCTGTTCGTACAAAACAAAACAAAAACTGACCACATACCAAGTGTTGATGAATTTGTGAAGAAACTGGAACTCTCACACATTGCTGATGGGACTGTAAAATGGTGCAATCACTTTTCTTAAAGAATTAAATGTATTTCTACAATACGACCCAGCCATTCCACTGCCAGGTATTTACCCAAGAGAAACGAAAACATATGTCTGTACAAACACATGAATTTTCACAGCAACTTTTATTTGTGATGGCCACATACTGGAAACAACCCAAATGTCTATTGAAAGTTGAAACCATGATATATCCTTAGCAATAAAAGAAATAAACTACTGATACATGCAACAACATGGATGAATCTTAAAATAACTATGCTGAGTGGAAAAAAATGTCAAAAAATGAATATATGTTCTATGATTCTATTTATATAAAATTATAGAAAGGAAACTAATCAATAGTGACAGAAATCAGATTATTAATTGCCTGGAGATGGGGTAAGGGAAGGAGTGATAAGAAGAAGGGATTACAAAGGAAAGAAGGAAAATTTGGAGGTTTGTGGATATGTTCACTATCTTAATTGTTGTGATGGTTTCACAGGTATAGAGGTGTGCCAAAACTTATAAAACTGTTTATTTAAATATATTTAGTTTATTGTATGTCAACTATACTTCAAAAAATTTTAATAACTTGATAAAAAAAAACAACAATAACAGGAGAGGGCAAGACTAATGATCAAAAACCAAGAGAAAAACCACAAAATAGAAACAGACCCATAGGAGAGCTGGATGCTTGTGTTACCAGACACAGACTTTAAGGTAAATGTGCTGAATGTGGTTAAGAAAAGAAAAGACTTAAAACCAACTGGAAATACTAGAAATAACAAATACAATGGCTGAAATTAAGAACTCAATGGATGGATTTAACAGCAGATTAAACACAGCTTGAAAGATAATTTATTTAATGGAAACTAGAACAAAATAAAATGTCCAAAATGAAGTATACACACACACACACACACACACACACACACAAGAGGATGGAGTTTACAGAAAGTAATGTAAAAGGCAAACAGAATATATTGAAGATCTTATGTATGTTCAAATCGAGTCCCAGAAGTAAAGGAGAGATTGAGGCAGAAGCAATATTTGAAAAAAGAATAGCTGAGATTCTTCTAAGGTTAGTGAAAGATCAAACCACAGATTCCAGAAGATCTATAAACTTAAAGTAGGCTAAATCAAAAGAAAACCACACCTGCAAATATCACAGTAAAATTGCTGAAAACAAACACAAACATAAGTCTTAAAAGCAGCCAGAGAAAAAAAGACAAATTACCTTTAAAGTAGGAATAAGACTTACAGCAGACTTCTCAACAGAAATGACAGAGGTCAAAAGACAATGGAATTATATTTTCATAGTGCTAAAAGAAAATAATTTCCCAGCTAGAATTCTGCACACAGTGAAAATATCCTCTAAAAATAAAGTGAAATAAAGTCCTATTTATAAAACTAAAAACAGACCAGACCCAGACTAAGGGCATTTTGATGTAGAAGGATGATGACCACAAATGGCATTTCAGAGATGTAAGAAAGAAAAAAGAGCAATAAAAAGGGCAATGTGGGTAAGTTTAAATGAATACTGACTTTATAAAACAATAATACTAATATCTTGTGAGTTTTAAAATATATATGGAAAGAATACAATAAGAACATATAAATTGAGGAGTGATGAAATGAAATAGCTTTAAGGTTCTTTTATTATCCAAGAAAAGGTAAACATACTGATTTATATTAGACTTTGATAAGTCAAGGATGTAGGTAAAAAAACTCCAGGGTAGCCAATGACAACATATAAAGACCAGTATAACTAGTCAGCAAAGGAGAAATGGAATTTAAAAACATGTCAATGTAGATGAACGGGTAGTTCAGTGGTTAGAATGCCTGCCTTTCATGCAGGAGACCCGGGTTTGATTCCCGGACCATGACCCCCCAATTAAAAATTAAAAAAACATATCGATGTAAAATAAGAAATGAGAGGAAAAAGAACATGGTGAGAAAAAGAAAAAGAAATACTAGTAAGACAGTAGACTTAAAGCCAAGTATATCAGTATTCACATTAAATGTAAACAGACTAGTTATTATAAAAAGAAAGTTATGCTCACAGTAAAAAAAAAAAAAAGTCAAATCATACAGAAAGATGAAAACCGTGGAGCAGAATGTTGCCCAATACCCCTTCGACCACCCTGCCCCACTACCAGAGGCAGCTACTCTGGTAATGTGTCCCTTCCGAGTGTCTTCACGCGTAAATCTCGTATGCACTTTCTTTAAAACACACACGCACAAATGGATTCATGTTACATAGACTGTTCGGTGACCTTTTTTTCTTCTAGCCATATATATGTAAACTTAAAGTTTCCAAAGATAATTCTTACTCTTAATACATATAAGGTCCTCTGATTTTTTTAATTATTATTTCCATGTGATTCTATTTCATTTCAAGATGTTGGTCAAGACCTTCTGAACTGATTTCACAATGTATTCATGGGTTGCAACCCTAACTTTGAAAATCCTTGCTTGACTCACTCAGACGACGCTCCTGGCTGGCTGGGTGTCTGGAACGTCTTCTCCAGTGGCGAGGATGGGTTTGGCATGAATCTGGATGAGTTACCTTTTCCTTCTTCCTGCTTCACTCCCTTTGCTCCTCACTCCTGCTCCCTGGAACTACCAGACACTCATAAAACAGCAGCCCCTGGGCCTTTGCTTAGGGAACCCAGAGTAAAACAGGTGTCTTTGGCACAAATCATAAAAAAATCTTCCTCTGGGCAGGCCACGATGGCTCACTGGGAGAGCTCTTGCCTGCCATGCTGGAGACCTGGATTCCATTCTTGGTCCTACCATGTAAAACCAAACCAACAAACAAAAACCTTGCTCTGAATTCCTGGATCTTCCTCCCCATAAGAATGAAGAACGTCTCCTTATTCTAGGGTCCTCCCCTCTCCCTCCTCCCTCCTTCCTCCTCCGTTTCTCTATCAACTGATCCTCTGAATTTTCAATGGAATTTGTCCCATGATGCTGCTTTCATTTTTCTCCTCATCCAGCCACCTCTGACTTTCTTCAGTTACAAATACCAGAGTAAAGACTTCTTTTTTTTGAAAGCAGCATCTCTGAGGTTCTTTGCCAAACAGCTTTGCTCCAGCTATCGCAACAATTCCAGAGTTTGAGATAAAACCTTTTGCTTCCCAGACTTTATAACCTCTCATACTCTTGGAGCAGTTTTTTTTTCTTTTTTCTTTTTTTTTGGCTTTTAAAAAGAGAATTTATTATACAAGTTTACAGTTCTAAAGCCATAAAAATGTTTAAACTAAGGCATCCAGAGAAAGATACCCTGACTCAAATAGGCTGATGTCTGTCACACGTGGCTGGCATCTGATGGTCCTTGTTCCTGGTTCCATTGCTTCCAGCTTCTGAGGCTAGCAGTTTCCTCTCTAAGCATCTGTGGGCTTTCATTTAGCTCCTCTAGGACAAAACTCTGGGTTCTTGCTTGCTTAGCATGTTATGGGATGTCACATAGCAACATTTGCTGGGCTCTGCATCTCCAAACGTCTGTATCTAGGCATCTGCTCTCTCTGTTGGTACTCCAAGCATCTCCAAATATCTACATCTCTGTTGACTCTGAAGCAACTGTTCTCTACGTGTCTGCATCTGAAGTCTCTCCAAACTGTTTCCCCTTTCAAAGGACTCTGGTAAACTAATCAAGACCAACCTTGAATGGGTGGAGTCACACCTCTATCTAATCAAAACACCACACCCACAGTTGAGTGGGTCAATCTCCATGGAAACAATTCAATCAAAGGTTTCCACCCTAAACAATAGGTCTGGCCCCACAAGATTGGATCAGAAATAAAATGTGCTTTTTCTGGGGTACATAATTGTTTCAAACTGGCACATTCTACCCTGGGCCCCCAAAAGACATGCTTTTTTCCCATATACAAAGTACATTCATCCCACCACAATATCACAAAGGCTTTAAATCATTTCAGTTACAATACAAATGCAAGTCAGAGACAGAACAAAATTTCTTCAAAGTCAGTTACAGGAATGGTTTGTTATAAGGCAAAAATTTTCCTTTGGCTGTGGATCTGTGAAACTCAGAACAAGTTATCTGCTGCCAATATACAAAAGAGGGACAGTCATAGGATACGTATTTCCATTTCCATAGGGAGTAATTGAAAGATAAACAGGAATCACTGGAACAAATCAGTTCTGAAAACCTGTAGGGTAAACTCCATTGGACTTCAAAGTCCGAGAGTCATTCATCCTCAGGGCTTTAGAAAGCAACTGTCCCACCTTTTCTAAGGGCCTGCACAGTGGCCCTGCTCACTCCAAACACCAGCATGAGGGTTGCAATATGGAGACACATTGAAGAGATGACCTTTCTCTCACTCCACCCTCTCCAAGCACTGGGGCAGCCCAGGGTCTTGGCCATCTCTGGGGTATATGCTCAACCTCTCCAGAACAATGAGAAGATTGTCAGATTTTTCTCAATCCCCAGGGAATTTGCTCCACCCTCTCCAAGGCCTGAGGTGGCAAAACTCTTCCTGAGCATCCAAGCAGAAGACCCCATCCTCTGCCTTCTAGGCAAATGAGCCCTTTCCACATAGATGGGTAGTCTCCACTCTCCTGACCTGAGATTTCTTGGCTTCAGACCTTAGCTTCCATGGTTCTGCCTTTAAAGACATTTTTTCTTTAATCTCTCCCTTTTCTGGCTCTTTTAGTCTAGATTGACAGTGGTTCCGTTGATACAGATCTTGCAAAAAAAAATGATTGGTTTTCCAAGTCGCATATAGGGACGAAAGCCATCAGACAACAGGATTTCCATAAATCCTTTCTGGATAACGCCATCTCCCATCCTGGCTTTTCCCGACATGGCCGACTGGTTCTATGTTTGGTTAAATCCTCACGTGGGGCACTAACCACTGGGGAAGCCTTTCTGGAAGCCCAGAATTTTCCAGATCATCAATTTCTGGTTTCTTTGTACCCAAGGTTCAATTCTTAGCTTATTCCTTTCCTGTTGCACTTCACTAAAGCTGCAAGGAGAAACCAGACTTCATTTTCTACATTGAATTTGAAATTCTCTTCTGCGAAATCTCCCAGTTTGCCACTTTCAAATTCTGCCTTTTGTCCAACACCAGTTGTCAATTTTGCCAAATTCTCTGCCACTTTAAAACAAGGGTCTCCTTCCTTCCAGTTTGAAAAATCACATGCATTATTTCTGTCTAAAGCCTCATCAGAGGTATCTTTAGAATCTACATTTCTACCAAGAGTCTATTCAAAGCAATCCTGGCCTTTCCTATTCACTTGCTCAAAATTCTTCTAGAATTTTCCCCTTATCCATGTAAAAAGCTGTTCCATCACGTTTTGTATTTGCAAACAGCAACATCCCACTTCTGGTACCAAAATCTGCATTGGTTTGCTAATGCTGCTGTAAAGCAATATACCAGAAATGGAATGGCTTTTAAAAAGGAAATTTATTAAGTTACAAGTGTATAGTTCTAAGGCTATAAAAATGTCTAAATTAAGGCACCCAGACAGAGATACCATGACTTAAGAAAGGCCGATACCTATCACATGGGAAGGCACACGGCTGGCATCAGCTGGTCTTGCTCCTGGTTGGGGCAGTTTCTTTCTTAACAGTGTTTTCTGGTAAAAGCAGACAAAACCCTCCAGCTTTGCCTTCTGTCCCAGCACCTCCTGTGCAGAGGCTTCCTTGGGTTCCCCTGCATCTTGTTTGGCACCAAATAAGAACCACCACTCAGTCCCTCTCCCCACACCCCACAGTGGGCACTAACATCTCAACAGAGATCTTGAACCTCTGCCTCCTGTCCTTTTGGACTCCTGCCTCCATCCAAGACTTCATATGTAGACTAGGGGTTAAGCATTCTGCCTCTGGAGTTAGAGATACAGGTTTGAGTGCCAGCTCTACCACTTATTAGCTGTGGGGCTTGGGAAGTCATTCTAATCTGTGCACTGGTTTCCTCATTGATAAAATGAGGAAACATTTAGTACCTGCTTCACGGTATGAAAGTTAAATGAAGAAACACACGTGAGCACTTGGCACAATGCCCAGCACGTGATAAGTACTCAACGACTATTAGCTACCATTATTCCTTCAGAGGCTTGTCATGGCACAGACCTCGAGTTGCCCCCAATATCTCGCTTTCCTTCCTCCCCAATGACAGAATCCCTGACTTGGAGCTGGACACATGGCTGCCAGGAACAAAGCCATTTCATCCCTTGAAACTAAACATGGTCGTGCGACTGGAATCTAGTGAATCATGTGACTGGAATCTGCAGTAGGTAGAGGAGGTGTGTGTAACGCTCTGAAATGTCCCCAAATGCGTGTGCATCCTTGACCCTTCCTATTTCTTGCTGGCTGCAATGCAGATGCAGTGATGGAAACTTCCATCACTCTCTTGAACCATGAGGCAAGACTTGGGGTGGAAACTAAAGATGGCGGGACAACAAGGTGAGAAGACCCCGTGGAGCGCCACACCAGCCCTGCATGGAGCACCTCCAGAATGCACGAGCAGGAAAGAGAAATATGCTTCCATCTTGTTTAATTCACTGTCACTGGGGTTTCCCCGTGATGCTGAACCGATTCCCAACCAGTACAGCTGTGAGAATTATTTTCAAAGAAGAGGATCCAGGACAAAGGGCTGACGTAGGGCAAGGGTGCTCAGCATGCTTCCCAGCAGCGGCGGTGTAAACCTTTAACTCGCCACACCTGCCTTATGTCAACAGCCTGCAGGCCCTGGGCGTCCCCAGCCCTGCACCCCCACGCCGAGCCAGACTGTGACCTCAGGGGGAAGAGCCCTCCTTGGACACTGCACCCCATCACCCTCCTCCTGACCTTCATCCATCCAAGGAGCCAGCCACCCCAGGGAGCCCAGCCCAGGGGATCACCGCGGGGCTCTACTAAGCAGCTTCTGGAGAGGGAGGGGGAGCAGAAGGTGGGGGGAGCATGCAAGAGACAATTACCATACCTGGAGCTGCCTCATCGCCCAGGGGTGCGCAGAGAGAAGAGGAGAGAGAGCAGGTTAGTGTCCCACTCACCAGACAATCTCCCACACTGACACAGCTCTTGGCTGGGGACCTTCCCCCAAGAAGATAGGGTTCTAATCCCCAAGCCTCTCCCACCCTCTCCACTGTCTCTCCTCCCACAGTGCCCTAAGTCTAGCTTAAATCCCTGCTGCTGTGCTTGCACTGCTTACTGGTCTGTTCCTAAGGATGGTGGAGGAATGAGTCACCGCCCTTGATAAAGCAATCATTTGAGTTTATGGCAAAGAGCACAGGAAAGGGGGAAGGAGGGGACAAACGTCAGTCCCCGGGCTGGGTGTCTTTAGATGGCAGTTAAGGATTTTTTATCTTTCTGGGCCATGGATGGGGTCGCTTTCCATCCTCCAGGGCCGGGGGTGGCCGAGGGGAGCCGAACCCTGATGCAGGAGTTGGGGACAAAGTGCTGGTGCTGGCTGCTGTTTCAGGCCTGGCCAGCCGGCGGGCGTGGGGGCGGCGGTCATGCTCACCTTCCAGATGCTGGCCTCCTTGCCATACACCACGGCCATGTTGCCCGCCTTGCTGCTCTTGATGAGCTGCTTCTCCGTCTCGTTGAGCATCTCCGACACAAAGCCCATGAAGGAGTTGTCTGGGGTATGAGCTGCAGCCAGCCACAGGGACAGAAACGGGGTTACTACGCAGCCACAGACACGCCCCATGCTCCCTGGACTGACCCCATTGCGAGGGCTTTCCTTTTGGTGGGGACAGGGAAGGGTCTGGGATGGAAGGGTCTGGCGGGAAGAGAAGGACCCCCCATTGCCTTGGCCACCAGCATCTCCCTGCTTGTTTTCACATGAGGAAACTGAGGCATAGGACAGCACAGCCAAGGGCCCACGAGACCCAGCTAAGGAGCAGTGAAGCAGGACTCTGACCCTTCCATCCGTCAGCAGAGCCTGCCACCCCAGGCAGAACTTTCCCATGTCCTTCCATCACCATCTGGCACAGGCTACCATTTCCTCTCACCTGGCCCACTGCGACAGCTGCTGCCCATGTCTGTGCTGGTCTCCAGAGAGGCTGCTCCCCAGAGCGATGCCTTCACATTTAGGTTGGCACAAAACCCTGCAGGGGCCCATAAGCCAAAGGCCTACAAGCCACAAGGCCCCGGAGAGCCTCCTGCACTCCCACCTGATGCCATCTCTTCCCACCTGCCTCCCCACCCCAAATACCTGCCAGGTTCAGTCCCTCTCTCTGGACAGGTCTTTGCCGAAATGACCCCAGTGTCTCTCTGCTCTCCGGACACCCTGCTTTATTTTTCGTCCCAGCACTAACCTACCTGATACTATTTTAGAGGTTTATGTGTTAATCAATCACTGTGGGAACATGAACCCCCGGAGGGCAGAGGCTTGGCTGGGTCTTCATCCATGTCCCCGGCACCCAGAACTGAGCCCGTCCCACCAGCTAAGGGAGGTGTGGATGATCCACCTTCACTGCCACACCTGCCCCCTCTGCCCCACTGCCCATCTCTCTCTTCTTGGCTGAGAAAATTCTATTCAGCCTTCAAGGCCCCACTCACACGTCACCACCTCCGAGAAGCCCTCCCTCAGCTCTGCGTACATGTCCCGCTCCCCTCTCCCCCAGTGCTGTGGTTAGGGCTCCGTGACAGCCCAGGTGGCAGCACTGACAGCTTCGCAGCCTCTGCAACGGCAGGACTGACTCACTCTGTCTGCCACGGCGGGGATGAGGCGTGGCCCCAGCCCTGCACCTGCAACCCCTCCCCTCACTGTACTGGCATCTTGAATAAAATGTTCACTGAATCCAATTAAACGTCCTCTGCCTTCCTCCACGGAGCGTGCTCTGTGGGTAGGCTGGTAGAGGCTGCCTGTCCTGGATTTTCCAGAACAGCCCTGATTCCCAACACCCTATTTTTTCATTTCAGAGGCACGTGTTTCACATCTTAACATTTCCAAAATCAGGGTGTATCTTTTAATCAGATGGGTGCATTTAATGTAGCATTTTCTACCCTTCCTCACAAACGTGTAATAAACATCTGTGTGCATCTTATATGAATCAGCGGTTTCCTGTCCCGGTGGCCCCTCCCGGATTCTTGGGTCTGAAAATCTGACAGATAAGAATGGGCCTTTGCTGATTGTAGAACAAAACTATACCTAGGGCTTCGCGGGCTCCAGGAGGGCCCAGAGGGCTGGGGCTATTTCTAGCCCTCTGGGGCCCTCCTAGAGACCCTGGGTTAGGGTGGTGGGGAATGGGGGGTAACTTCTCCCCCTCTCCCCACATGCTGCGTCCCTGTTCCGCACAGCCCAAGGATGCATCACTGAACTGCCCTCCCTTTCACCAGCTCCACCAGATGGGACAGACTTAGAATGCAATTAGCTAAACAGTGGGAGTGACAGGGAAGTACTGCAACCAATTAAAATAACAGGCGCCCTTAAGC
This sequence comes from Myrmecophaga tridactyla, assembly GCA_004026745.1. Lineage (NCBI taxonomy): Eukaryota > Metazoa > Chordata > Mammalia > Pilosa > Myrmecophagidae > Myrmecophaga > Myrmecophaga tridactyla. The sequence continues at coordinate 3,182 of PVIY010053003.1, read as the reverse complement.
CAAGAGCTCCTGGGGGGCAAGGCAAGGGTAGAGCTCTGGAAAATCAACTGGCTTGAGTGGAAAGAGGTCTGCTCTCTCTTCCTGTGCTCAGAATATGATTAAACTGGCAAGCCTCTCTCTTGCTTTTTTGTCATCTCTTTTCTCCAGTTATTCAATCAATGAATGTTTTCTAAGGTCCCAGAGAGGATCCAGGGATACTAAGATAAATTATCCAGCATCCAAGTTTCTGAATGGTTCATAATCTATCAGGGGTTATAAATGCAGAAAGAAATAGCTGTAATACATCTCAACATGTGCTTTTGCAGAATTAGAGTTGTGTTACAGAAACAGTGGCAAAGGAGCGATAAACTATGCTAGAGGAAGGGATGAGGGGGCCAGTAAAAATGGTGGTTTAAAAAGAAATGTGGCATCTGATCTGGGCTTTGGAGGATGAATAGGAGCTTGTCAGGTTTGTAACTCCATATCTGGTGGGTTCCACCCCAGGATAAGTCCCCATTTGGTCAATGTAGGTTGCTGCAGAAGCCTCTTGACTCATCTCCTTCAACCCCAATCCCTTTGGTCAATTGCAGTTTACAGTCTGCCAGGATGATTTCCCTCAAGTTACTTTTTCTCCAGAACATTCTCTAGCTCACGATTCTCCAATTACAGTTTTGAATGTAAACTCAGGAACCCTTGCTAAAAGACATCCCGTCCCCTCTGCGCCCGGATCCTCCATTGTCCCTCTTAAGCCCCAGACGCGACTGCCTCACTTCTAAGGGAGCCTCAGTTTCTCCATCTGGACCCTGGGGGCTCTAATCTTCTCAGTCTTCTGGGGTTCATTCAGGCCATCACTTACTTATTTGGAAATTTCCTCTGCCTCACATGCAGCCTAGAACCTGGAGAGGAAGAGAAGAGGAACCCCTAGATGCCCAAAAGAGATGCCACGAATTTGACAGGCTAAACAGAGATCTCACAACTTACTTAGGAGCCGGTCCCTCGGGACCTTGCCCAGAACCCGTCCTGCTCTTAATTCAGACACTGCCCTAACAAGGGTGCTTATCTGGCTTTGTGGCCCAGAGCCTTTGCAGACACACAAATGAGATGGGCGAGATGCCGCTGGAGGCAGACATGTGACAATAATCGGATCTGACAGCTGAGAGCCTCCCCACAAGGAGGAAAAGAGCTGCATTCAAGAGCAGACCCGAAATGGGGCCACTCAGCAACGGGACGCCCTGATCTGCAGGAGTCTGTCCCCCCTGCCACCCCCAAGGCAGCCCGCATGTCAGAGCGACACTGCACGGACCCTCGGTCATCAAGAGATCGCGGTAGCTTCAGGATATTCTGCATTTAAGAGGGCAGGTCAATGTGCCCATATTTTATAGTCTCATGAAAAATAAACGAAGCTCAGCTCTGATCACATTCCTTGCCTTAAACCCATCATCCAAGGATTTCCACCAGGGGTCCCAGGCCCGGATCATAGCCTTAGCTCCTCTTATGTCCAACATCAGAGCTAAACTGGGCTCCTGTAGTTTCAGAATATTCCAGTTCTTTCTACACCCATCTTTACTACACCTGCTCTCTACGCTTAGAAGCTTGCCTCTCCCACCCCCTCGCCGCCCTCTGGAATTCTCCTTCTGGAATCGTGTGCACAGCTGACCTCCGAGGCCACACCCCTTGGCCTTGGCGGGCTGCCTGGCTTCTCCCCAGCCAGCCTGGAAGACCCCCTGGCCCGGGGCTGCCCCTCCTGCCTCCTGGTGGGGCGCCCTCGCGGGGCCGCACATTTGCAGAAAGGGGCGTGGCCTTCCCCAGGGAAGGGGGCTGCCTGGGTGTCCCGCGGGACACTGACGTCCGCTGCCCGGCCCGCGCCCCGCAGCCCGCGGCACTCACGGAACATGGTCATGAACTGCTTGGGGTGCAGGTTCCAGTAGCCCCAGCTGGTGCGGAAGCCGTGCAGGGTGGCGTACTCCTCGTGGTTGTAGGCGGGCTCCGTCCCGAAGGTGTCGATGACCCGGATCCGGCACCTGCGCCACCCGGCCCGGGAGCAGGGTCAGCGGCCCCCCTGCCCCGCCACCCCGGCGCCCCCGCTCCCGGGTGCCCGGCCCCACCAGCCATGACCGCGCCCGGGGCCGCCCCGGGGAGGCGCTGCCGGGAGTGGGGGTCCCTCCCCGCTGCCCCACGGCTGCCGGATGGTGTGCGGGGGCCGGGGGGCGGCCTGGAGCCCACGGCCCTGCCCGGGACCGACACCCCGGGACCGACACCCGGGGACGCGCCGCGCCCACAGGGGCAGAGATGCCCAAGGCAGGGCCCGGGGAACCAGAGGCCATGCACGGGCGTCGTGGAGAGGACGGGCCATGGGGGTGGCACCTCCCTGGTCTGTGACCACCCCCGCCGCGCCCCCCTCCTCTGCTGCCCCCCACCCCCCCACCCTCACCCCACCCCCAGGCTTCTCAGCGGCGGGGTCTTCACAATCAAAGCTCAGGGAAGGCTCCTCCTGGAGGGTCGGCCAACGATGGGGCCAGCTGGACTGGGAGGCCGCTCTCAGGGGACCCGGAGGGCCACAGCCCCCGCCCCGCCCCCGCCCTTGCCCCTCCCCCGGGAGTGCGGGTCTGAAGAGAACCACTAAGCCTCGGCCGCCCGCACCAACCCCCCACCCCGGCCCCCCTACTTCCCGATGACCCAGAATTGTCCGCAGAGTGCTGAGGCTGGCATTAGTCCCCGAGAGAAAGGGCAGGGGTGCCGAGGGGGAGGGCAGAGCCCGCGCAGAGAACACGCATTAATAATAAAACCAATATCACAGCCTGTCACCTTTTTTTTTCTAATAAAGTCAGTGGGACTGGAGCAAACGTAATAAATGGCCGGGCTCTCTGGGCTAAATTGAACCCTGCACCCCGGGAGCAGTGGCCTGAGCTGTCCTACGGATGGAGGGAGGTGGGTGGGGTGGAGGGAAGGGCTGGGGTGGAGGGAGGGGCTGTAATGGGGAAGGGGTGGTGGAGGGGGTGGGGTGTAAGGAATGGGTGGTGGAGGGAGGGGCTGTGGTGGAAGCTGGTGCTGGGGTGGAGGGGGGGTGCCGGGGTGGAGGGAGGCTGGGCCGGCCCTTCCCCCCACCCTCCCTGCATCCCTGGGCCCCACCATGGGCCCCTGCACCCCGGGCCCCAGAGGCAGTGCAGTGACTGGCTGTGGTTTATTGGCTGACACCCTGGGTA
>PVIY010053002.1:0-14911 GCA_004026745.1 Myrmecophaga tridactyla | reverse complement strand
TAGATTTAGCATCACTAATTGCAGAAGACACTCCCTTTTGGCTGATTACAAATGGATTCAGCTGTGGATGCAGCTGATGTGCTCATGACCTAATCCTGTGAAATGTCCTCATTGCAACAGACAGGCCAACGCTTGCCCAATCAGATAAACAGGTACCACAACTTGGCCAAGTTGACACGTGTCCCTAACCATGACAGAATCATTTCAGGAAAACTTCCTCGGCCCTAGGATTTCTTCCTCTCTGAATAAATTACTTAATAGAACTATATCTAATGCTGTAAAAGATTTCTAAAACTTCTATGCCATCTTCTATTAAAATTATATTTTACTCCTGACATTATCTTACATATCACATGCATAGTCTCCATTATTTTATTAGAACTGTTCCAAATGTTTATTATTTGGGAGCAAATTTTGATTAGGGATAAAATAGTATGCCAGTAACTTTTTTCAAAGACAAATGCATGGTTTGGGGAGAAAAATAGTCTGGCAGTGGAATGATAGCACATTGGGAGATAAAGGTGTCTCAGTGGGGAGAAGAATGCTGCCTGGGAAGTGGAAGCAATACAAAGGATAACTGCATTTTCTTTACAATTTCATTGCTGTTCAGCTCTAGTCTCAATTTTGATGAAGACATATTCACTTTATAATTTAAGGAGCACCTTTTATTGCCTTTGATGTTTAAATAATTGGAGCTAATCTCTTGGAGAACATTCTCAAATGGATTGATGTAAGATTGAAAAAGTCATTAAGAGAAAATTAAGGAAAGAAAATCCTTTGTTGGGGGAGTGGCAACACTAATATTACAGTGTTGCTATATGACCTAATAGGTCGACTAAGCTCTGACAAAGCAGGGGACACAAGCAAAATATTTGGCTTCTGTCATTTGAAAACAGGATTATGCAAAAATACAGATTTGATAAGGTTATTGTTTTAAGAAAGCATTAACTAGGATTTGTTTGTCTTCCACATTATTCTACTAAGAACTCAGCATGGAGGATTCAGTTTATAGATGTCTCCTGAAATATGAAAAAAATGCCCTTGTTTGTCATAAAAGCTTAGCAGAGATTGAAAGGAGTGACATAAAATAAAAGGTAAAGCTGTCAGGCTTTTGCATCTTCATTTCTCTTCTCTTGTTTTCTGGTTTCCAAGAGGTTGGTACAGGGCAAAGTTACATTAGATGAATAAGTGGAATTGCAAGAGCAGGGACTTTTTATCTTTTTTCTTTTTACCTTTTATTCCCCCATTTGTAAGGTGGCAAGCCAATTTATCATCCAGAGTGTAACAGTTTTGAAAGTGAAAGAAACCACAGTGGAACAATTGGTATAAACTAGTATTTTAAGGAAAATTGGTATATATGGTTAAACCATTCTGCACCAAGAAGTGGCAACCAACTGACTTTAGAGGATAGTGGTGTATTTGGATAGAGTGCCAAGATGGCACTCCTATGTGTTGTGGATACCAAGAGGCAAGCCAAGGTGACCTATGGTCAGGAAGGTTCTGATGAGGTTGGTTAGGTTACCCTACAGCAGAGAAAGATGGAAATGCCAGGCCAGGAGGTTAGAGGATATAAATGGAATACATTCAAGGGTCAGTGCCTTATGGGGGAAAGAGCACAGCCAAATAACAGACCCTGAGGTACCAGGTATAGTAGCCTATATTGTCAGAGATGAGCTGAGTTTACAGTGGCCAGAAAATAAAGGATATTGCCCCAGTGCATATGCAAAAGCTAATCAGTGCATATGCCAAAACTAGCCAGTGCATACCCAAAGACCAGCCTGAGTCAGGGATATCCTTGCTCATTGTCACAAGGGCATATAAGAAATGCATTCCTTCCCTTATATCCTTGGATGCTCATTTAAAGAGAGAAACAGGGGATAGGGAGGTGTGATGGTTAATTTCTTGTTATAATACTTACAACCTTGGTTAGGTGATCGTATCCAGCTGTTTGGTCAAACAAGCACTGCACTAATTGTTACTGTGAGGGTATTTCATTGATGGATTTAAATCATTAGACACTTGGTTGCATCTATGACTGATCTACCATCAATGAAGGAGATTGCCTTAAGCAATAAGAGTGTTCTCCTCATCCAATCAGTTGGAGGCCTTAAAACATGAACTGAGGATTTCTGTAGTTAGAAAGAATTTGTATCTCTACTTCAGCCAGCCAGCAGCTCCTGGGGTAATTGACTGTCACCTTCTTGGGAATTTCTAACTTGCTGCCTGCCCCATGGAATTCAGACTTGCCAATCCCCATGGTTGCATGAGCCAATTCATATAATAAATCTCTTAATATTTATAAACATATAAATCTCTTAATATTTATATATATAAATTCATATACATACCCAGTTGATTCTCTTTTCTTTGGAGAACACTGATAAATGCTGTTGCTAAATGGGAGAGTAAATATTTGTAACCAAAAGAGAGATTGCCTGGCCTTTTAAATTATGAAATTAAACTAAATATAAAGAAGACATTTAATTGAATATTTAGTTGAATTTTTCTCTTAATTTGTGGACAGATTAGTTACGAACAAAAGAAAAGAGGTTTATCTCCACAAATCCAAGTCATGTTATGAATTGTATGACTCTCTTTGCTGTACTTAAATAACTATATATTTACTGATAGATGACAAAGATTCCCTCCCTCTGTATTTCTTCCAAAAAATCTTAATACTACTACTAATTTATTGATTCATTCCCTGAGTTAAGTACAGCATATGAAAAATCTAATATGAATGGTCCAACAAACCTATAAGATAAGCATTATTATGCTATGTTACAGCTAAGAGATCCAAAATCTGGAGAAATTAAAGGGTTTGACATAGTTTAGCTAGTAAGTGGTAAAGCTTGGGTTTAGACTAAGCTAAAGCACTCACATAGTTTAAATATTATTTTAATTCTAAACTATCTTATTTTATCACAAATCAATTGCAAGAAATTCATTGGACCTCTGACCTCTAAACTTTCTTCTGTAGTGTTTTTAATGCCATTATTTAAATTTTGTCAATTACTGAACTTTCACATGCTTATAATACTCTTTCTAGGTCAGATTTGAAATTTTTTAGTGCTTTCTTCTTGATTGTTCTATGTTTGTGTTTACTGCTTTGTTGTTGTCTTTAGAATTATTCATTCTTTCAATAATGTATTACATACCTGTTATACGCCATGGACTGTTTTAAGTGTTGGGGATATATCAATAATTAAAACATAAAATCTTTACTCCTATGGAACTTGCATTCTGTTAGGGGAGACAAAATAATACAATGAATGATTTATTGAGTAAATTGTAAAGTTAGTAGATCGTGATAAATGAAATATATATGTAAATAAAGCAGGGTGAATAGAATTGAGAATGTGTGCTATTTTAAAGAAGGTGGCCAGAATAGGCTTCACTGGAAATTTATCTGAGAAAAGACTTTAAGGAGATGAGGGAGTGATCATGCATATATCCCCAGGAAGAGTGATAAATGTGGAGGGAAAAAGGCAGTGCAAGGGCTCTGAGGTTGGTGTGACTGGAGTAGAGTAACTGAGATGAAGTCAAAGAGAGAACAGTTGGTGAGTTTATAGACAGATCTCATATAAATTTAAAAGCCATTGCAAGCAATTTGATAAGATTGTAATAATAATTTTAAATAATGTCACATATCTTCTTAATATCCAGTATGGCTATAAACACATCTCTGTAAAAGACTTTTGCTGGCAGGTAGTGACATCCAGACACATAATGTTTAATTTGTGTTGATGAAACATCATCTATCATGGGTTCCTGTAATATAAGATTAATGACTTATTTACCCAGGGAACGATTTTTTAGCTCCTAAATCACTGGGAGTCACAGCGTTCCCTGTTATCAGGTCTTGTTGGTGTGCAATGATTTTTTTTTTTTTTTAATACCAGCAACCTTAAGATAAGGTAACACCATGGACAGACTGGATTTTAAGAATTGTTGTTTTTCATCTCTTTTTTGTTTTTTCTCCTCACCTCAGAAATTTTGCTAAGGGATTGGGAGGAAAGGATTCAAGCAATTTTAGTCTCCTTATTAACTAGACTGCAGGGTAAATGGACTAATGACATTTACTAGGAACCCTCAGTATGATGTCTTGGCTAAGCACTACACATAGTTAGTAGAAGCTAGGATCCAAGCTTCACCCCTTGGAGAATATCTCGAGGCTCTGGAATCCTCTGGGGTATCAGATGGAGATGTTTCATAACTGGATTCTCCCACTGTGTGGGGAACCCAGTGAACCTCCCTTAGAGACCTCATTCATTGGAGACCAGAAAATACCTGTAAGGAAGGACCTGGAGAGCCACTTAGAGCTTTTTCTGTTTATCTAATCCTTTTAATTGAAACTTGTAGAATGTGATACTGGTTAAAATCTCTGTTTCATATTGGTCTGATTTGACAATCTAAACCTGTATTAGCTCAATGACAAGAAGAGAATCTTAAAAATATGTTACTTTCTCAAGAGAACCAAATTCACCGCAGATTCATAGACTGTTCATATATCCGGGGGTTCAAGCACCTTCTAAATAAAATCATTTTTGGAAAACTGAGCTCCAAATATTTTGAATGAAGTCTGAAGAAAAATGACATATTTCTGGAAACCAGGACAATTAATTTTTAGCAAGCATGGAAGAAAAAACATGTAGTACTTTCAAAGTTGATAATTGGCAACTATTTGCTCATGCAAGTTATTCTACCATTGTTTGAAACCTTTGAAATTACTTTTCTAAAAAATTTTGGAAATCAAAAATTTATGCATATCTTTATTCTTTAAGGGTATATTTCATTTTTGGAAATATTTAGAAGCCACTCAGAAATAAATGCTTTACCTAAGATGGCTATTCAAGGATTTTTTTTTTAATGTGTGATATACAGTAATGTGGCTTGTTCCCTTGAATGGTTTATAAACTGAATGTTAAGATAAGCCCACAGTTAATTAGAAAGCCATCTGACCAAAAATAGATTTATTGGACTAAATTAGATTTTCCCAAGATGATTGCTTTGAAAGACAACATTCATGAGGTTGTGTTTCTTTTGATCATACTATTTAAAATAAAACAGGTATTTGTAATCAAGACTTTTTTCAGTGAATGGTTTTTCCTGTCCCATTGTTAGTAATTGCTATATTTTTGGAGAACAGAAATGCCTTAATATTACATATTTATTTTTCTCATAATAGCATTGTATATGGCTTAGAGCAAAATGTACAATTCTCTCAATATGGATCTGTGGGAATAATGTTGGGTTCTTTTAATAGAAACCTAATGAAAATCTACTATATTGCATTTACCCACACAAAACAGAAGCCCTTTACAAATAGCTAGTGATTACAAGAAATAACCCCCTATAGACTTCCTCTAGGTAATGCAAAGATTTTATTTCTTATTATGCTCTCTTCATCTCTATCTGAACACTGTGATGTGTTTTGAACAGACCTATGTATCACTATGAACTTACTTAACTTCTCTCCTAACACAAAAGGCATACTGTGCAGGAGTAATATACATTAAAGTTGAGATGAGCTAGCTAGTTCTAAGAACCTAAGTTCTTGCTCTGCATCATGCAGTGGATGAGGTAATTATATATGTGTGTGTCTGTGTGTACACAGGGATATCATACATTCACACATGTTATTTTTTAGACCAAGTATTACAAGCTAAAATAAAAAACATGGGTGTGTGTGTTGGTTGGAGTCTTCTGAGAAGAAGCCACCGAGACAGAATTAGCCGTCCCAAAGGTTTACTGAGGGGAATGCTTATGAAATAAAAAGAGGTGAGGAAGCAGATTCAGCACCTGCAAAAAGGAGCGGGGGCCAGGATTGGGAGGAAGAGCTTAAGACTGTGATGCAGATGTGACAAAATCTTGGCCAAATCCACAAGGAGATCAAGACACCTGCTAAAAGAGTCTGGTGTTGGGCAAATATGATGGGGTCCTGGTACAGTGTCTCAGATTGCCAAAGGTGCTGTTACACTTACCACAAACTGGTTGGTTTAAACAACAGAAATTTATTGTCTCACAGTTTTGGAGGCTAGAAGAATAGCATCAAATTATCACCAGGCCATCTTTCTTCTAGAGTCTATAGTGTTCTGGTGATGGATTTCTGGCAATCCTCTGTCACATGACAAACTTTTCCCTTCTGCCTCTTCTCTGTTGTCTGCTTCTGGCATCTGCCAACTGACTCTGTCTCAATTTTACTCTGTTTATAAGGAATTCAATTTGGCCACACCTTAACTACAAAACCTCTTCAAAGGTCCTATTTACAAATGGGTTTATAGTCAACCCCTGACTCACCTTAACTAGTAATATATCCAGAGATCCTTTTCACAAATGGATTCACACTCACAGGGTGGGAGTTAGGGCTTGAACATGTCTTTTGTGGGGGACATGCCTGCCTGTACTCAGCTGTCGGTTGGGGGCTCTCTGGGAAGGATGCTGCCTCCTCTCAAAAGCTGAGGTGGAAACTCCAGCACTAATGGCTGGAGGCTGTGAGTAACTGCATTCCTGTAACTGAATGGCAAATTCTTTCTTGAAGGTAGATCTGAGAAGCACATCTCCATGATTACCACAGTGAGTATGTGTGTTTATTTGTGTGTATGGATACACTACTATGGTCAAATTAGAATTGAAACAAGAAAAGCCTATATCCTTTAGACTCTACTTTTTTTGTAAGCCATTCTGACATTACAACCCACATTAACAAATTATATATACTTGTCTTATTTTCCTTGGAAAAGGTCATGTATTTTTCTTGACCATGGCCAACTTCAAGAGAATTTTTTTTTTCTGAAATATATCATATGTCTGACCAATGGCAGATGTAACATTCTAACTGTTAGAACTAAGTAGACTTGGACAACCTGAAGAGGGCTGGGAATTGGACAATCATTTTGAGGTAGGAGCTAAAAGAAGAAGAGAGGACTCAAAAAAGTGTTATGAGGGGAATACTCTGAAATAAATAGGCTTTACTTGTTCAAAGGTAGAAGAAAAGAAATAAGTCCTCTGAAAGAACTAGATTGTGATTGTCTCTCTCTTCCTGAGCACTGACTTACCCACACTAGGTGTGTCTAACATGAAGTAGAATGAGACCATGGCCTTAGACGAAATATTGGCAGCATATATTCCTAGAACTAATTTGATAATATTTTAAATTATTTTAATTTTGCTATTTTATTTTATTAATATCTTAACGAAAATTTTGTAGATTAGAAATTCCGTGGTACAGGCAGTGTAAGGGTAGCTCAGTGTTAGAATTCTCCTATCATGTTAGAGACATGGGTTTGACTCTTGGAGCCTGCACATGCCAAAAAAAGGAAAAAAAAAACAAACAAACAACAAACTCTGTGGTACAAAGACCCCCAATCTAATTAATAGGTAGCATAGGTACTTGGGTGGACAGTTTTATAATCTTAATCTATTTTCACATGCTTACGCTGTTCTGTTTCATGCTTGTGGAAAGAGAAGTGAAAAAAGTATATGTGATACATATTTATAGAAAACACAGAAATATATTGGATTTACCAGTTATGCTGGAATGAAACTGTTACGTACCCCATAAAGTCACTCTTTCTTAACCCTAATCCAATCTTGTGAGGACAGGTCCATTGTTTAGGGTGGGGCGGTTGATTAGATCATTTCCCTGGAGATGTGGCACATCCAACTGTAGGTGGAACCTTTTGATTAAAAGGAGCTCTGACCCCACCCATTCAAGGTGGATCTTAATTACTTTACTGGAATCCTTAAAGAACTCACGGAGATAAAGAGAACTCAGAGCCCATACAAGGAGCACATGCCTAGACACAGGTGTTCGGAGAGGCAGAAGGAAAGCCATCCCCCTTGGTAGAAGCCAGAATGACCCACAGATGCTGAGAGAGACATTTTGAAACCAACCCAGGAGAGAAGGGCCAGCAGACGTCTCTGTGTGCCTTCTCACGTGACAGAGGAACCCAGATGCTTCCTTTCCTCTGAGAAGGTATTCTTTTGTTTATGCCTTAATTTGGACATTTTCACACCTTAGAATTGTAACTTGTAACTTAATAAATCCCCTTATAAAAGTCAACCTATTTCTGATAGAATGCATCCTTGCAGCTTTAGCAAACCATAACACTAGGTTTCTATCTTCAGAAAATTATGCATTCATACCCTCTTGTTCTCATATAAAATGATGTGGATGTAATTTTATATGTAACTTTTAAGATATATAACTAGTATATAGATAAATAGGTATTTCACATAGTTGAAAGTCATCTGTAAACCTACAATTATTCAAAAGATACTTATTTGGTGTCTATTCTATGACTCCGAATTTGGCATGGCATTGCTTGGCATAGACAAGACAAATAAGATAAGGCCTCTAACCACTAGTAACCTCTAATCTATTTTGGGAGATGACAATTACAAAATACGAAGAGTGACCAATAGAAGTGAATATATGTTAAAGGACTTAATTGTGCAATAGAATTTCTAAGCATAATAGATGGATGAGTTGGTTGGTGTCAATTATAGAAAACTTAAGAGAGAGAACTGGATTTAAGTTGAAAATAGGTTTTGAGGAGACAAAGGAAAAACTACAGAAACAGCTAAGCATGAGTAGTGGCACCAATTGACTTTATTCTTGCACATGGACATTAACAGTAATTGATCTGACTTAGTTAGAGGGTTTATGCTGGGAAGGGAGACAGAGAGTAATGTGAAGTAATTTGGCTCTGGAACCAAAATTATGGAGGCTCTGATTTAGACATGGCATAAAAGTCAATGAAAAATTATTGTGATAAAATATAACAGGGGTGGGTTTCACTGTTGTCAACCCAAGCCTAATTGTTGAGGCTTTCCCTTCCACTCAACTCCTTCTCTCAGGATTCAACTCTTTCTTTTGGGAATTCATGAATGTTTTAGATTGTTGGAAAATGTTATTTCACCTGGGACAATTTGGATGGGGCCCAGAAAATTCATTCCCACCTGTTGGAAAATGTTGTTTCTGTTGATCTGAGGGAGACATGCAGTCTGCTATGGATGGAGGGCCCATCAGGCAGCTGTAAAGATCATACTTAATAGGGATCCTTATCATGGGGATGGCTCTTTATCACAGCTTTGGCTCCTGTGCTGGGTTGAATAGTGTCCCCCACCTCAAGTTTCTGTTTACCTGGAACCACACAATATGGCGTTATTTGGAAATAGGGTCTTTGCACATATAGTTAGTTAAGATGAATTCCTCCTGGATTAGGGAGGCCCTAAATATGATATGACCAGTGTCCTTATAAGAAGAGGAGAGGACCCACAGAAACAGACACACAGAGAGGAGAAAGCTATGTGAATGTGGAGGCAGAGATTGGAATGATGATGCCATCTATAAGCCAGGGAATGCCAGGGATTGCTGGCAGCCATCAGCAGCCAGGAGAGAAATACGGTACAGATTCCTCCTCAGAGACTGCAGAAAGAACCAGCCTTGCTGACACCTTGATTTCAAACTTGTGAGAGAATAAATTTCTGTTGTTTGAAGGCCACCAGTTTGTGGTAATTTGTTTCGGCAGCCAGAGGAAACTAATGTAAAGTCTTATAATACTCTACTTAACCCCTGTTGCTGGTGCTGTACAATCCTTGACAAACTCTAGATCCGACTCCACTCCTCTCCCTGGAGTCCCTAAGTCCTGTGTTGGACTCACAGATTCCTGAAAATTCCTATCCCCTTGAATTCTCTTCTTTCATTATACCAATGAAGTACCAGTTAGTCTTTCCTTCCTACGGCAGTTAGGGTCTTCCCATAATTTGCTTTGAGTCTATTTTTACGGTATAAACTGTACTCTACTTTCCTTTTTGATTTTCAAAATTTTCTTCTTTTAGGAATCCTAATTCCTACAAATCAAAATCATTTTTGCTGGTTTATTTATTTATTATGTATATGGATTCAAATGCTTATGTTTTGTTAAATGAAGAATAAAAACTGAATATTGTCGTTTTTTAAAAAAAAATTATTCCTGCTTCCCAATTCTAATCTCCTTAAGCCAATATGGATGTTTTTGATTTATTTGAGAAGGGTCACATGAGATATAAGAGTAAAAAGAGTAAATATTTCAAGCTATTATCTTACTGCAAAATAATTATGGTTAATATTTATCTGTGCCAGATTCTGAAACAATACACATGGATTATCTCATTTAAATATAAGTTTTAAGGAATATGGACCATTACTATCTGCATTTTATAGTTACAGAGAGGTTCACAGAATGGTTGACTATCTTGCCACACTTATACAGCTAGAAAGCATTGAAGCTAAGATTCAAACCCAGGAAGTCTCCGCCAGAGCCTGCACTTTTACTGGCTATTTTCTCAGAACATTCTTTTTTTTCATCATGGAGTTAACTTGATTACAGTAGTGTTTTTGGAAGATTAGTCTGGCATTTGCATGAGTGTCTAGAGAGAAGGTTATTAGCTTGGAGCTATTTTAGTTTCTCGAATGTGAAGTGCTGTGGGGAGACGATATAGTAGTGGCCCAAAGCGTGTGGCTTAGTGGACAAGGTAATGTGGGTATGAAGATGCACGGTAATTTGAGATTATCAATTAGAGAAACTAATATGAAAATATGCTGCATACTCAAGAATTTTTTTTCAAACATCCTAGACCATAAAGTCACCTGAGATACTTGTTAAAAAACAGAATCCTGAGCTCAACCCAGCCAGTCTTTTGGAAGCAGATTTCCTTTTAAATGAGAGTCCCCAGTAAGTCTTGTGATCAGGTGACTTGGAGAAACCCCCTAAAATATACTTTTAAATTTTTCTTCTGGTGAAGTTATCCATTGTTTTGTTTTATTTTTAACTCACTGACACATTTTACATTTTTACATTTAATATCCTGTGTGCAGAGTGGTTAACTAGTTAGGCAAAGGCTGTTAAAGACTTTCAGTCGAAGTAAATTGTCCAGGCAAGTGGAAGTTTTATTGCCATTGCATTATTGTTCACAGTAGCAAATGGTATTGCTTTTGTGCCATCAGACATGTGATGTAAAGTCACATGCTATAATTCATCCCTTTCATTGACAAAAAGGAAAACCAAGTGTGAACTCCTGACACAGACGTCTTTCAAAAATCCCATTTATCAGCCAATTTAAAAGAGTGGGGTAATCACGGAGATAATTTCTGTGACTTCTTTTGTGCAGAGTCCAGCAGAGCAAAACCACATTTGGCAGACTCAGACTTTGTAAGTGCAGCTTTAAAATTCAATTTTTAAATATGTTCCAGTCTGGACTGACTCCTTGGCATTGATATTATTTTAAAATTCCCCAGGTGAATCTAATGTGTAGCCAGGGTTGAGAACTGCTCTAATCTAATGTGATACCTAAACAAAAACTGCATTTAAAATAATAGTTCATTCAGTCAGCAAATGCTGAGTGTCTGCTATTTACCTGATGGTATGTTAATAGGGGAGAAAAATGGAAATTTTTCGTTCTCATGGAGCTTATAGTCTAGTGGGGGAGACAGACATTAATCAAATAATCACACTAATCAATGTATAATTAGAAAATGAGAATATTTGGAAACTGCCTCAGATGTGGATGGGGAAGGTGGGTCAGAGAAAATTTGCTGGATCATATGGCTGAGTAGCAGTTGCACAATAGCATTTAAGAGTTTGGAGATCAGACACCTGAGAACTGTAATACAAATAATGAGAGGATTATGATTAGAGTTTGTAGTCCACTTCTTAGCAAGATTAAACTAAGTACCTGGATTAAGCCAAGAGAACAGATCACATCCCCATTCTGAAGACTCTGTAGAACCTCTATTGTATTTTCTATCTCTACGAATCTTCCTATTCTAGATATTTCAGATAAGTGGGATCATACTATATTTGTCTTTTATGTCACTTAGCATAGTGATTTCAAGTTTCATCCCTGTTATAACATGTATTGGAACTTTGTTCCTTTTAATGGCTGAATAATATTTCATTGCATATATGAACTATATTTTGTTTATCCATTCTTCTACAGGTGGACACAAGTTATTTCTACCTTTTAGCAGTGAATAATGCTGCTTTGAAGATGTGTACAAATATCTGTTTGAATCCTTGTTTTCAGATCTTTTAGGTATATTCCTGATCTATGCACAGAACTGCTAGATCATATGATAGTTCTATGTTTAAGTTTTTGAGGAACTAACAAACTGGTTTCTACAGAGGCTGCACCAATTTGCATTCCCATCCGCAATGTATGAGACTTCTAATTTCCCTGGTAATCTGTATTCTAGTTTCTGACTCTTTGAATTTACATTTCTAATTATTTCATATAAGTAAGATCATACAATATTTGTCCTTTGTTTCTCGCCTATTTTGCTCAACATGATGTCATTAAGATTCATTCATGTTATCACATGCATTAGAACTTCCTTCCCTTTACAGTTGAATAATATCCCATTTTTCTGTTGATAGGCATTTGAGTTGTTTACATCTTTTGGCGATTATGAATGATTATGTTATGACCAGCAGTGTGCAAATATCTATTTGAGAACCTGCTGTCAATTTTGGGGGTATATACCTAGAAGTGGAATTGCCAGGTTATATGGTAATTCTACACTCAACATTCTGAGGAACTGCCAAACTGTTTACACAGTGAGCTGTACGATTTTACATACCCACCAACAATGAACAGTGTTCCTATCTTTCCACATCCTCTTCAATACTTATTTTCCTTTTTTTTTTTTTTGAAATAGTAGCCAAGGTGCAATGGCAGTTCAGCGGTAGAATTCTTGTCTGTCATGAGGGAGACCGGAGTTTGATTCCTGGTCCATGCACTTCCCAAAAAGCAAACAAACAAGCAAACGAAAATTCAACAAATGGTGCTGCAATAATGAGATACTCACATGAGAGAATAATGAAATGTGACCCTGCCATACAACATACAAAAAAAAAAAAGTAGTCATTCTAGTGGATGTGAAATTGTATCTCATTGTGGTTTTGGTCTGCATTTCTCTAATGCCTAATGACATTGAGTGTCTTTTCATGTGCTTATTGCTATTTGTATATCTTCTGTGGAGAAATGTTTTCAAGTCCTTTGCTTTTTTTAAAAAAAACTTGGACTGTTTGTCTTTCTGTTATTGAGTTGTAGGAGTTCTTTATATATTTTGGATATTAAACCTTATCACATATATACTTTGCAAATATTTCCCCCATTCTATGGGTTGTCTTTTCATGAAATCCAATTCATTAAATTTATAGATGTTTTTAATTGTAATGAAATAATTTTTAATTTTAATGAAGTCCAATTAATTAAGTTTATAGATGTTTAGACACCAAAACATCTATATTTTAGTAGAACGATTTAGGTAAGTCTGATGTGCATCCGCAAATCAAAAACTTTGTCCTAGTAGATGCTAGATTAAAATAAAAGTGTAACCAAGTTAACATTTAAATAATAACTGAAATTATGACTGATAACTATAGTATATTAGATAAAGTACCACCAGCATTCTTTTTTTTTTTTACATGGGCAGGCACCGGGAATCGAACCGGGTCCTCTGGCATGGCAGGCGAGAACTCTGCCTGCTGAGCCATCGTGGCCCGCCCACCACCAGCATTCTTATAAATGGAAACATATCAAGGATAGTGAGGGCATTGACATATTTGTAGTTAGGTCCCCTCATGGTATATAATTTCTGAAACATTTAAACAGTCTTCCTTATAAATTTTGCCAAGTTTGAGTTCCTCCTCTGGCTTGAAAAATCTTTCTGTGAGACTCATCAATAGTACATAACAAATAATAGTTATTTCTGGTGCCTTCTTTTTACAGGGGAAGAACAGGTAATTTTACAGGGGCCCTCTGGGAACTGCCAAAAACAGTTTTAGGTACAAAAGATTTCCTGAAAGTTATTTTACTTCATTTTACATTTAGGATCAATCTCAAGAAGAAGAAAAAAATTAAAATTAGTAGATTTGAACACTTGAACATAGGTTTGTGGGAAAGAATATTTGGTTACTCAATTGAAAGGGATAATAAAACATTAAAAAATAAACAAGAAAAAAACACAGAAGATAACATGATTATGAACAACTGTAGCTCTGTCATAATGAGGAAATAACTCTGTCAAAATGAGGAGATTTGGTTTTCTTAAATAATCAAGGAAATAATAAAGCCAACAAAAAACACAGAAAATTATTTTGGTTAAAATAGTCTTTGCTTTTTAGGCAGATTACACAGAAAATAATAATCATTCGTATTTTAGGTGACGGCAATAAACAGTAAACCAAGGAAACAAGCCCAACAAAATTGAGTAAACTCTGGTAAGATTTTAACATATTTCAAAGCTTTTCAGACTCATTATTGCCCATACTATAACCAAGAAAAATGAAATTCCCTTCCACATATTCTATTACTTTTTATAAATCTTCAGTCTTTATCTTCTACCATTTTTTTTTTCTACTCTGGAACAACCAGTCATGTGACTTTAATCCAAAACTATTCTCTTTTTCTATTAACAAAACACATCTTATTACCTTGCAGGCAAAGTTATGCATCTATGCCAAGATTTCTTATAGTAGAGTCTCATTCATGTATATCAACTATAACTTTTTAACCAAAGTGACTTCTATTTCACAAAGAAAACTGGGGTGTGGATGTTTGTGAACTATCACACACCAACATTTTAGACAAGAAGAGCTCATGAATATACATAACACAACTTTCTATGGAAATAGACATACCTTATGCAACTTTTCAAAGTAGCTGAAATGAATGCGTTAGTTTACAGAGCCAAAGATATAGCCTCACTGCAGAAGATAAGCATAAGAAGCAAAAGTTTATGAACTTAAAACTATGCTTAGTAATCAATATTTTAGTATTTCATATTGCTTAAAAGATCTGGGTATGACCTCTGTCTCTCTAAGCCCAACTCTCCAAGCGAAATCATTGCCATCCCCTGTAC